>OY101448.1:201341610-201644186 GCA_956483635.1 Panzeria rudis
GGTTCTTTATAAACATTTTCACAAAACTTCTTGGAACATATTGATAGTCAAAGGTTGACAATACTCCCTCCTAAGAAAGAAAGTCACCAACGCCAAAATTCCAAAATTGAGATAAGACCAGATTCGGAACCGCGAACGAGTTTTTTTCCTGGTTTTATGATATGTTGTGATATGATTCTTTTCAACGGTCACCACTCAGGAACATTTCGTACCATTCCCATTTTCACCAGTCATAGGACAAGTACGTTCAAGACGACAATTGGTACAGCATCTCCCGCAGGGAATTTAGATTACCAAGACTTTGCAAATCCCAAAAATGATTTATTGGAACCATTCATAATAGTTGGTAATATTAAGTTGGCATATAATTTTGCTTGTTAGGCTTTCACTCGAAACTTCATTTCAAGCTAAATGAAAGACAGTTAACTGTTGGTGATAATGCCAACTCATTAGTACACCTTTAACAATTATTTTTGAAAAGCTTCAAACTTTGCATGCTTATATAAAAACTATCAATAAGAAATGGTAATTACCAACTATGTATAACCATAGTAAAACAAACATTGTAAGATAATATAACTGAAATTTGTGTTAATTGGCGTTAGTTATATAAGTATCTAATAATATGTAAATACCCAGGCATAAAATACAATCGGCCGAACTTTGGCAAAGCATTTCCTAAGGTGTGAGAAACGTTGGAAAAATATTACAAGTTCTACTTTTGAAGTGTTTTGCCAACACACAAATGATAACCTCATGCTGGGGTCGCCCGATTGTTTTTATATCGTTGGCTAAACACTGTGAAAAGCAAAATTTAAGTACTGTCCCAATAAAATTTTTTTTTTTTAGTAAAACCTTTTTGTATTACTTGGAACTCCAAAATTACAGTTTTTTCAAAAATTACCAACAATTAAAAATAATATAATAATAATAATATAATAGAAAATAATGGGTCTTGCTACGGTTCTGGAATCGACTTCGCCTTTGTAATGGATTAAAGAAAAATGTGTCGCCGCCGATAATTTAATCTTCGTCTTGCAATGTCTCAAAAGCCACCGCTGTGTTTGTGTGATACGAATGTATTTTGTTCAGGTCTAAAAGTGTTAGTACTTTACTTTCGTAATTTTCTGGTAGTTTTCATAAAAAACTTATCGAAAACTTTAATCGCCGAAAATTATCAAGCGTCGGTACCGGCGCCGCTTACATGAAAATACTCAGCCGATGCTACTGAAAGATCTGAATCGGGTGTTTCTATTCATGTTTTTTATATTATTTGAAATATGATAGTCTAGAGACAAAATGTAATATTACGTTAGATTTTTCTGACAATCACAACCGTTTTGATTTGATTTCTCACTAACAAAGTCCAATAAAAATTTTAAGACTTGTATTATAGAGTGAAACGGGCTTAAGTAATGGGAGTATTATGGAATAGGGAATATTTTCTGTATACAAATGGAACCCATTTTCACCAGACCTAGTTCCCTTTGACCGATTTGGTAATATAATCGTCAGCGGCGACAATTTAGACCAGAACTATATTAAAATAAACATAGGTATGGTAGATGTTAAGTGTATTCTTACCAAATTTCAAAATATATCCATTGTTATCACTCTTTTACGTAAGTAATTTATTTGAATTGAAATAAACAATAAAGATTAATCAAAAAAATCGTTTATTAAAACGTTGGAAAAACGTTTTACGGGTTGAAAATTTTAACGTTGGCAAATAGTACACATTTTTCTTTAAAAAGTGTTTTGCAAGTGCTATATTTTTTGTACGGTTGGCAATTTCTGCCTTGGTGTGTATATCTCTTGAAGTCGGTTAAAAGCGCAAAGGAAGTTTGTTAAATAGAGATCATGAGCGTTTAAGGAAATTAAGATCCGAACGAAATAATACCCATATTCCATTTCTAACATATTTTGCCAACGAATAATGAAATTCACAACAATAATCAAAACAAAAACCCTTAAACCAGATGCTGACATGTGGCACACGAGTTATGTACTGCAGTAATGCATACATTTAATGTGAATTTATTTTAGAATGTGAGCAAATGTTTTCTTTAAAATTAAATTCAAATAAAAGGAAGAAAATAAAAAAAAAACATTGAATGGCAACAAACAAGCACACAAATATACGAACAAGACATCATAATCATGATTTGATAAAAAATTGGTACCCATCTCAATAAGAATTTAATCAATTTTTCTTTTTTTTATTTCAGTTCTGTTCATTTTTGTTTGCAACACCAGAAACAGATGAAAACTCATCAAATAACAAAAGAGGTCGTGTTAAAAGATACATTTTAAGCAAATCAGGCATCATCTGGACTTTTTTTTTTAATTTTTAGAACATACGGAAAGGTAAGATGTTCGTTTCTTTTATAAAGACTTGGGTGAAACTATTGTTCAACATTTGTTTACTAAGAAATAACAAAGAAATACAAAAAAAAAATTAAACGATTTTTTGGAGTGTGTTCCATATTAAAAAAAATTAAATAAGAAAGATATTTTCACTTGAAGTATTTTAACACCAACTAAATAGAGCAATTAGAACCATGACATAAAAAATAGCAACAGTCCAATATTGAGGTCAGTCACGGTCAAGTAAAGAAAAAGACCTATTATTTGTTTAAAATTTATTGAATTCATTAAATAAAATTGTTTCCTGTAATCCTATCTAACAACGTTTTTAGTATTTTTGAATAAAACAAAATCCTCTATCGTTCATAATATATATTGCCAATTCTGAAAATTTTTAAAAATTTATTACGCATTTGATTTTTAGTATAGGGACTATTGAATATAAGCCGTCGATATACATTAATTTAAATCACATTAATAAGTATAACTATTTTTTTTTTGCCACATATATTTTGTATTTTTATTTACAGAATTTACTAACTCTTGGTTAATTTCTAAATAATATAATTGAAAACTTTTTGCAACATGTCGTTGTCAATAAAATTTGATATTTCTAAGACTTTTGGAAGTTGTGATAAGTTATCCCACGATAAAAGAGATTGTTTTAAATTTAAAACAGAGTTTTTGTTGTAAAGTGGTTTTTCTCCGAAATCATATCGTTGCCATGTTTTCAGAACATGGCTGATAATAACAATTCTAAAACAAATTTTTAAGAATTTTTAAGTGCATTCAGGCAAATAAGAGTTTATAGTTATTACACAGTAACAGACAGTATAAAGACTAATTGACCACTATTACCTTAATTATTTAGTTAAGATTTTAATTTTAAAGCCTCCAAATCATTAAATGATTTTATGTACAACTTGCCGTAATGTTACTTATTTTTCTTGCCAAATTTCCGGAGGATTCCTACCATTAAGTACGAGCAGGTTACAGTAATATACTCACCTGCCCGAATTTTACATACCCTGAGCCACAGTCTATCTAAATGTCTCTGATTTTTATTTTATTTCCTCTGATTTTTATTTTATTTAAAACATATCCTTCAAGGTTTCAATAATAACGTCCAATTATGTATACATAATAAATCTAATTCGTGGCAATTCTAAATTTTTACTGCTTCTATGAGCTTAAAATGTTTTCATTCATGCTGCGGAAAATCATTCAAAGTTCGTTTATGATCGAACAATTTGCTTTAGGAAACGATTAGAGCTCTGCAACCATTAATACTTACACAAAGTATTCCTTGTTCTGATACAGTGATTAAACGACACTTTATACTAAATTCATATTGCATCTAGTTTTCTAATCAGGCAATAATTTTTCTCGTAGATACGGTTATTAAAAATGGCATAGCTTTAATTTAATGGAATTTTTTTGTTTTGTACGAATTAAAAAAAAATTTATGGACCTTTTAGTGTTTAAAAATTTTAAATTTTATTCACCCGTATTATGTATGTCGAAGTCGAATTTGTGACTAAGACAAATTATCATAGAATAAAGAAAACTTGTAAAACTTTTCTTTATTCTGGGACAATTTGTCGTAGTCACAAAATCGACTTCGACATACATTACCCAGGTGACTGATATTAAGGAAAAACAGGATTATAATACAAATTTCGTATATCGGCCATGTCACAGAGTTCAATTCCGTTCGGAAACGGAATTCAACCTATCCCATTTTTCTAGCAACTGGTGTCGAAAAAAGGAAACTAAAATACGCAAATTTGTCAGGTGTGTCAAGACTGTTGGCGGCGCTATAGTGCTGCGGTATGCTCCAGCTAGGGCTTGACTTATTAGGATGGATTGAATTCCGTTTCCGAACGGAATTGAGCTCTGTGACATGGCCGTATGAATCAAAATAAATTTCGCTGTCATTTACTACATTTTATAAAGATGTCATATAGAGTATATATATTTATGAAATAATGTGTACTTTTAATTTCCCGTTTTCCCGGGAAAATCTCAAAAATTTCCCGGGAACATTATATAGTCTTTTCGCTGGAATTTCCGAATCCCAAACTCTATAGTATACCCAAAGGGTGGGTAGAATTATTTTTAGAAATTTTAATAAACGATTACATTGCGCGTCAAAGATTTATGATCAAAACTCATTCAAACTATAAGGAATGTCAACCAACCCCTCTGCAAAGTCGCGATAATTACGAAATTATGCAAAAACTTGCTTATATATGAAAGATTAGAGTATTACGATTGATTAATAGCTCCAAAAATGGAAGAAACCTAAAAACTTTGGAAAAATTACGCCTATCATGAAAATAGCGAAAATTCGCGAAAAATTGCAACAGGGGGGGCATGATATCAAAGTCTAATGTGGTTTAAAAATCGTGTAAACTGTAAAGAACCTAAAAAATTTTAAAACGTCGCTTCTATACCGAATATTTCAAAAATTTTAAAATCATCGAGATAAGCACACATTGATTAAAAACCGTCAAAGCCGCATGTTCACGAAAAACCGCTAACTTAATAAATGCTTATTATAAATACCCAAAAAAATTCGGAAAAAAGGAATATATCGGGTATTTATCCGCTGTATGGGTAGAGTCCCATTCATAGTTATGACTGTTTACAGTTGAAACTAGTTATAACACACAGAAAACTTTCCATGTAAAATCGTCGAAATCCAGGTTAATTTAACATATTTCGGTAGTGATTTTGCTTCATATGCGTTTCATTTTAATTCATCATGATTCACAATAATTTTGAAGAAAATTTTGTCCTTTTGAATTAACTATATTTCATGCTGATTTAATATTGCAGTACAGTTAAGTTAAAATTAAGTTGATACTGAAATAATACGAAAAATTATGTTGAATCAAAGCTATTTCAAGTTGAAACAACGTGAATTTAATATTGAAACAACACTAAGAATTCTGTTGAACCACAGTTATTTCAAATTTAAAAAAACGTCAATTTAATATTGAAATAACACCAAGAATCATGTTGAATTATAGATATATCAAGCTCAGACAACATGACTTTAATGTAGCTATTCTATTAATTATTTTACTTACGTGATAGTCATCAGAAAACTTTGTGTTGTACCTGGCTGCCCTAGACAAGATTTGAACTCGTACCACCTGCATGATAGTCCACCCGCTAACCACTGCAGCCACAACAGCTTCAAACATTACTTTACCTATACACTAAATAAATACCATCGCATGTAAAACGAATTTAATTTCACTTCAACATGATTTAAATGATTATTTAACATACAACTTATTTGAAATTAAAGTTATAGTAGTTTCGATTGAAAATGAAACTTAACGTTTATGACAAATTTGTTTTAACAGTGAAAAATTTTAAATCAAAGAGATTTAAGGTTAGATTATTAACTTTTCATTTAAAATTAATATGAAACAATGGTAATTTTAAACCAACAGCAGTAAATTTTTGCTGGTAATTCGTTTTTTGTCGTCTACATATCCGACTCATGTAAGAATAAACAACAACAAGTCACACAACTAGGCAGAACAGTGAATTGTAGCAATGAACCAAGCAAATAAACACTAACACACTTAAACGATAAACTATTTCATGTAAATTTAATATGATTTCAAATCACAATTGCGTCATGTTGATTTTACATTCCATTTTTTCTGTATGAAGAAACGCGTTTTTTCAATACATTGACCGTTATAAAATAACTTGACGAAGTGACCTGAAAAACTAAAGCTATTTTCGTTCTCTATGGACTGAGAACATCTGAATTATATTGGTGTATTATAGTGTTATTCTAACACAAATTTTTTTGTCTGCTGTTTATTACCAGATAGATGTTTAAATAACATTAAAATTTTTAGGTTAAATCGAAAACATTGGTCACCGTATTTGTTTTTTGAAGAGTATTTTTCTCATTTTTTATATTCATTATTTTTATCAGAAAAAATTTAAATGTCATTTTTCAGAAAATTTAAACCCAATAATGACACCATTTATATACACTTTATAATTTTAGCTCATAATCCGGTTGGCCATGTCTTTCAGACATATAACAAGAGCGACACTGTCACCCATCTTTTCATTAATGACCATGTAAATGACAACATCCTCAGAAATTTCTCCATTACATATTTGTTTGTTTCTTTTTTACACGTGTTCTACAATAACAATTTGAGGAATTTGTCGCTCAGAGAGTATTTAATATAAGAAGTTTTAGTAGACATTCTAACAGTTAAAGTTCGCTCAATTTCAGCAAGCAGGAATATATCAAAGTGATTCAAACTGATGGCAGACTGAGCGACAATGTCCACAAGATGTTCATTTGGCTGGTTGGCATGATCAGTTGAGTAGTTTTTCTTTTGCCCATTCTTTGAGTACGATATCAGTTAGATTGTCTTAAAACAAACTATAATCGACAATTCCTTATGTAGTCGCTTCCTTATATAGTCGTTGATGAAAATGAGCTCTACGACGAGTTGGCCAACCGGGAACTTCTCTTAATCGCTACGAACACAGCAACATGCATGTGCATCCTTACATACATACACTCTTATATACGATTGCAATTTATTATATGTATATTATATTACAATTTAAGGCACAAACATGGAGTAGTTGTACAGTGAGCTAAAAAATTATAGCTTTAAATGAATATGCAATTTCGAAAAAGGCACCTCTCGCATACTTTGACAAATAAGTTTTTCCAGACTGAGAAGATATCTTATAACACCTTAATGTCAAGGAAATTATTGTATAAGAGCAAACTCTTCTAAAAACTCACTATTTTATATGGAAAATATTAAAATTTCAAAGCATTTGCCCGCATTTTTCATTCAAATTTGTGTTTACAAACAATCGTCAGCAATCACTCACTCATACAGAAGTAAAATGTAAATAAACAATATCCGGAGTATTTTTTACTAAAAACTTTTTATTCTTGGAAATATAATAATGGAGTAATTTCACATTTGTCATGTGATTCCAAAGTCTCAAATTATATCGTTAAATTTCTCATAAACTACTTTTCCGACTCACTGTTGATTCATTAAAATGAAAACAAAGAAAACAAAAACAACGACTGATATTGGTGGTGGCACAAGCTTATAGTCCCTCCGGCTAAATGTGCGTAATTTCACTCGATTGGCATCAATGATAAAAGTCATGATAGCCAATATTCTGTAGCAATATTATGCCAATGGAAAACAGACTTGCAAACAAAAAAATTATTAAAATGGAATGAGAAAAAAGTCAGAAGACATTTTTATTTTTTCAGTCAAATACAGAATGAATCGTATTTGATTTTTTTAAGGGCAGGAAAAAAAAATTAACATTATTATAGTCGAGAAAAATTAAGGAATATTACAAATAAAGGAAATCTGCCTACAATCCTCACTCCTGCAAACTTTGCTCAACATATAATGTTGCACAACATTGTGTAAGTGTGGGTGTTTGCGTATAAAGTATATAGAATGCAACAAGCATTAAAATTTATGTACAGTATAAAAAAGTTAATAGCATAAGGAAGTATGAGTAGAGAATACGTAAACGCAACCAAAATGTGTTAATGAAATTTTATATTGAATAAACAGACTAAATGTAGAAAACAGAAAGCCAAATGGTTGAGAAAAAAACGCACGTACGATTTGTGATTGCACTAACTGAAATACGAAGAGGTTTTTTGCCATAGTTCATAACAGCGAATATATCAACACACTGAAAAGTTTCAATGTAAAATCGCAGAAAACCAGGTTAATTTAACAGTTTTCGGTACTGATTTTGCTTAATAGGCGCTTCATGTTAATTCAACATGATTTACAATAATCTTGAAGGAAGATTTATCCTTTTAAAGTAACTATATTTCATGTTGATTTAATATTGCAATACAGTTAACACGTTCACTGTCCCAGATAAAAAAGCAAAACTACCCCGCACGCCCAATTGATTTTTTGGTTGTCCTAGCACGTCCCTAGCAAAAACCGCATAGTCCAAGCACGTTTCGAGAAATTATTGCCATACAAGTTGTACTGTTCTCCTGAGCCACATGTGACTTTTGAGCGCAGTCGTGTAATCTACACGCCCAATTGACTTTTTGTTGAAAAAAAATGTCCTAGCACGTCCCTAGCAAAAACCACATAGTCCAAGCATGTTTCGAGAAATTATTGCCATACAATTTGTACTGTTCGCCTGAGCCACATGGGACTCATGAGCGTAGGTGTGTAATCCAAATTCAATTTTTCTGAGCCACATGTGGTTCATCCGACAGTGAACGTGTTAAATCAAAATGAAGTTGATACAGAAATAATACGAAAAATCTTGTTAAATCAAAGTAATTTCGAGTTGAAACAAACTGAATTTGTTATTGAAACAACATGAAGAATCATGTTGAATTATATTTATATCAAGCTGAAACAACATGACTTTAATTTAGCTATTTTATTAATTATTTTACTTACGTGATGTTTATTAGCATATACAACAGAAAACTTTGCGTTGTAGTTAGTTGCCCCAGCCGAGACTTGAACTCGTGTCACTTGCATAATAGTCCGCGCGCTAACCACTGCAGCCACAACAGCTTCAAACTTTACCTTAGCTATACACTAAATAAATACCCATCGTATGAAAAATGAATTTCATTTTAATTCAACATGATTTAAATGACTGTTTAACATAAAACTTATTTGAAATTAAATTTATAGTCATGTTTTAAGAATGAAAGTTTTTAAATCAAAGATTTAATTTTAGATTAATAATATTAATATAAAATTAATATGAAACAATTGTAATTTTAAACCAGCAGCAGAAATTTTCGCTGGTAATTCGTTTTTTTGTCGTCTACATATCCGACTCATGTAAGAATGAACAACAACAAGTCACACAACTAAGCACAACAGTGAACTGTAGCAATGAACATAGCAAATAAATACTAGCACACTTAAAAGACAAATTATTTCTTGTAAATTTAATATGACTTCAAATTACAATTGCATCATGTTGATTTTACATTCCTTTATTTTTCTGTGTGTAGCATGAAAAATGTAATAATATCGAACCCTTTTTGCAAAATGATCGTAAGCGACATATTGTAAAAATTTTGTTTGTTGAAGTTTAAATTTTATGGGACTACTTACTTACTCATAGTTTAAAACTGTAAACATTTTGATAACTTTTAACGCACAGGCAGCAGGATTGTATCGTAAGAGATATTTTATGCATATAAAACATATTCAAATTTAATTAAAAATTAAATCCTAAAAAATTTAGTTTTTGTCGATTATGTCTCGATATAGTAACCAAAAGAAACCACTACGGCAGAGACTCGTACCCAATACAACTTTCTATAAAAAAGCAACAATACATAATTTTAAATATTAGGAACAAGAAAATTGTAACGTCTCTAGTTACAAAGTGAGGAGAATACTCATTTTGTTGCAAGGTACTTATTAGTCAACTCTGAAAAATATACTAATATAGCTGATAGCCTATAAATTATTCTTTTGTAATGACTGCGGTTCTTGAGATAAACAGTTATATAAAAATTTTTGAAGGCTAAAAAAAAATTTCAATGTTGTCGGCCAGCCCTACGGCAAATGGAACTGACACAAAACAAATCACGTGACATGTCTCCAAGTGGTAGGGACGAGTCCGAGTTCTAACACTTCCTATGAAGCGGACCAGTCACTTTTACATGGCGATGACCTAGGATGGGGTTAATTGATACTTTATATGCACCTTGTGATTTGTCACTGAACGATCTTATGGAGACCTAATCGGTGAAGAATAATAGAGATTATATATATGTAAATATGATTCAGACATTTAGCTGTAATAATTGATTTATAATTGAAATTTTATTTATTTTTTTATTGTTACAAATGCAAGTAGAAATTGTATTTTATTTTTAAGCAGAATCTTTGATGGAATTTGAACCGACAACCTCCAGCATGACAGAACAGCACACTAACCACTTGGCCACAGGGCACTTGTATTTCAAAATTATAAATACCAGCTAAGCTGGAGTTAATATCTAAATATAGTTACGGGACTGGTTTCCGAGTGACATGGTGGTCTCATTGGAGGGAGAAAATTAATATTATTTAGGTACTATGTGATAGGTTTTAGATCCAGCTGCATCGAATTTGTACAGTACTGTTTACTATAGTCCTAACTAAATTGACTGAAAACGGCTAATATGTGACCATTTACACGATATGTCTTTTCTCAACATTTAATACTCAGTACTTTTGGTATCAATCCCATTTTCTCAAGTCATAGGACGAATACTTTTGAATCATTTGACACCAAATTTTCCGCAGCGAGTGTATAACCAGCAAACTCACTTGACAATAATTTAATATCGAAATCTTTTTGAAATGATAAACAATTGAGCGATAGTATATGGAGGACCATAACAAAAGGAGAAAAATTTTAAAACGTGAAATGAAATTTCTTAATTGTGATAAATAGCTATTCTAATTTCCCGGACTTTTCACATTCCCGGGAAACGGGAAATAAAATTTCTTATTCACGGGATTCCCGGAAATATAGGAAAATTATTGATTTGAATCCAACGATCTCAAGACAAAAGATACAATTTGTTTTTTAATCAAAATATAAAGGATAAAAGAAAATTTATTTATTCTAAAAACAAATACACTAATAAATATGTATATTTAAAAACTAATATAAAATTATTAAATACAAACATGTATGGAAGGAAGTACATATGTTATTTTTAAGATTGTCTAAATCACATCACGAATGTGGAATTTATGAGAACAAAAAGAAAATAAAAAAAATTTACCCCTCAAATGCCCCTGAAATGTGCGTCCTCCATAAGTTATACAATTTATAATGTAGACCGTACATGCACATGTCGGTCGAGAAACGTATTCTAAGTTTATACGCACACTATTTGCAAATAAAATTACTTGCAAATATGTTAACTCTATGTTTATACGTGCGGAATAGAAAAAATATAAAAACTTGGTAGCACTTCGATAGAAAACTTCTATATTTTTACAAAAAAAAAATTGTTGAAATGATAAAATAAAAAAATAATTGTTTGTTTTAGTTGTCAACATTCTCTTCTGTCAATGTTTTTTGCGCAATATTTATATTTTATTGTTTTTTATTAGCAAACATTTGTAAGTGTAAACCTCAAACATTTTGTTTGCAAATAGTGCGTTAATCGTGAATAATTTTCGTAAGTTAATAAGTCACAATAAGAAATTTTTATATCGCAACAATTTACAGTTCTATTTACAAATAGCACGTTCGTATAAACGTAGTAGTAGTTATATCTCTTAAAATTTTACTTGGCAAAGTGCAAATGCAAATGTTAGCAGGTAAATGGCCGATATTACTTTTTTAATGGCTATAATTTCGGTTTATATTAAGATATGTATTTTTCTATTAATTTTCTTACATATAAAAAACACTTTTCTTCACTAACAGCCCCTCTGCACAGAAAAAAATATCACCAAAAAATTTTCAAACAAAACTTTGTTAAAAAATAAATTTAATTTTCAGTAAATGTTCTTTCTGTCCATCCATAATCTATGAATTATTGGTTTGACTTTTATTTAGAACGCAAACACCAAAAACAACAAGAAAAACTGTGCTGTAAAGAAGCAACCCGATGACGACATACACACAAATAACAACAACAACAATGATAGCAAAAGGAATGCGATTGTACCAAGTTTGTTTACTAAAGATTTTTGAGTGAATCAATTCGTTAATGTCGTTGCATTATTTCTCATTCATTCTTTCAGAGACTTTAGATATACATTCAGACTTGAACACATTTAACAAAGTGAAATTTCATAAATGCTTAATGCATGATGATGATGACCGAGACAAAAATTGTGATTGATATAAAAAAAATCCACTTAATATTTTTGGTTGATTAAGTAAACTATTTAGTTTAGTATTTGTTAGTATTTCTAGACCAATTGTTTTATAAATTCAGACAAAAATATTGTTTGATATTTTTCAGAAAATCTAGTAAATTTTTTTGTTTGATTTAGTAAATTGTATTGTTTACAATTTGTAAATATTTATAGACAATTTGTTCACTGAAAAAAACACGTTTATTTATTCAATGAAATTTTTGAGATATTTTTGTCTATATTTACAAATTTGTTTGTAGGTCCGTTCCTAGGCAAAATATTTACTATTTCATTGAATTACTTTACAGAAAATGAAATTTAGTTTTTTCTCTGTGGCTGAGTGGTAGAGATGCTAGCTGTCAGTTCCTGCCATAGACCCTGAGTGTATTCCGCAGACAAGCTAATCGTTTCGCGGACTGTGTTTGCTAAAAAAAATTGGTTTTTTGAGATATCATAACGTTGTAAAAAAAAAGATTGATTATAAGATACCGTCTTTGTTTAGCGTACTTTTGTACTTTTTCCACAAAAGATAAATTGAATTTTTCATGCACGAAAATCTCATCTACAGCCATATAACATATCTTATGACGCTTGAAGTTGGAATAGCCACCTCTATAACATCCGCTTCATTGCGTACTTGTCAATAGTGCATCCACCTTTGTATGAAGGTGTTTGCGGACAAAAGGAATATTGGCCGTAATCGTCGGTTCTATGCATATGTCTGTATATATGTATATAACATAAGATTTTGTATTTTTAAGTAACAAAACAACGAACAGATGTAACAAAATGTAAAATTCAAAAAAAAAGTTAAATTGAATTTCCCGAATATTCCCGGATAATCTTTACCGGGACTCATTTTAAAAACAATTCGCGAGATTTCCCGGGAATTTTTTCCCGCGTAAAAACTATAATAGCAATGCTTTTAACCTGTATTATTTTATTTTCCTTAAGACCATAAACAACTTCATCTCTCCATATCTTTTACTTGCGGGTATTTTGTTACTGTGCTTCAGTATTTTTGTACCTTCGAAAGGACTTTAAAAATAGAATAACACGCAAAATCATTAATATCGTGTTAAAACGTAACACGTCAACAGAAATTTCAACTTTCATCATAAATTCAATCCCAGCACATTTGACTTGCATTGACTTCCAACACACTTTTAACCAAATTCACTCCTACTAAACTTACAGACCTAAAAGATACCAACAAGTCCTTTAAACTGATTTAAAAAAAGGAAATCTGAGTTAAAACCATGAAGAGTAAAAGTATGCAAAAACACAAGAGAGTAGAGTGTGTAAAGAAAGTTCTCAATGTGGAAAACGTAAAAGGCTGTTTAAGTGATAAATGACTTTGTAAACAGTCGCGGACAAATTGCTGTTATTCGATTATAGTCATCAGCAAAAGTACAACAAAAAAATAGAAAAATTGTGTAAAAAGTAGAAACTGAAGTTTGCCAGCTACGCACACACTCTCATAAATATGTATGTATGTATACACATAAAGGTAATGTGAACAAGAAGACAGTAAAAAAATTACAGTAAAAAATAAATAAAAAAGTTTAGAAGTCATAACCGATTTTATGGCATTCTCTACCGTTTACCTTTCGAGAATTTTTTTTTTTTGGAAAATTTGTGTAACTAAGTAGCTTGCAACGCTTGAACTTCTTTACTGGAGCTATATATGAAAATAGCCGACCAATACTATATTTTTTCTAAATAAATGAATGCATTTTTGTATGGTCCGCTGAAGCCGCTAATTCACTGGGAGGAAGGAAGGGAACTGAACAAATTGCTATCGTTGATAAAATCAGATTTAAAAATTGACAACACGTAACTGATTTTTAAAACTTTTCAGTTGAAGATTTTACATTATAATTGGGCTGAAAGCGTTTCTAACTACGAAATAAAATATACGTACATAAATTAATTAGTAGCTACTCTGATAATTTTGGTTTTTATTATTTTGAGCATAAGAATATTTTTTTAGTAATTTATATTAACGTTTCCTGCTTTTCCTTAAAATAATAAAAAAAACAGTTACGTGTTGCTAACGCATGACCATCGATATATTAAGTTCCGGGTAAGGTTTGCATATAATCGAATATATAAAAAATGCGAATAGTCGCGACTATCAATATATCAATTTGCGCATGACAGATTTCCCTGTGTAAATGCAGTAATTGGTGATAACTGCGTTACCTGGTCGTGTCCAGTGTTGCCTTAAGCTGGAAAAACAAAGCCGTTAAATCGTGTTTTTAAAAAGACCAGAAGCAGGTAAATCGCTGAAAATAATTAGTATATTTGAAATCACAGTGCACCCTTTCAATAAAATTAACAAACAAAGAAAATAATTACATACATATGTGTACATTTGTACTACGACATATATTTTGTTATTAAAAGTTTCAATTTATCTACGAGTACTTAAGCAATACAAAAATATTTGAAATTGACGTCAACGAAGCAGTGTATGTATTTTTATTTAAGTATCAATAAAAATGTGTTGGAATGTTAACTTTGTTACTTGCAAAAAATGTTTAATTTTGGGAAAAAATATTACTTTGTGAACCACGTTATAATTAGAGATTTGAGTTGTTTTTGAATAACTTAAATTCTTCTTACGGAGGAGTTAAGTCATGACCGGGCCTTAAAAGCTTTCTTTTCGTATTATGATAATCGTAAACGTGAACGATCTACAAAACGTAAGATTGGTTCAAGTTTCAGTGTGTTAACTCACATATTTGGAAAATAAATAATTTTTCAACAATTTCAAAAATTTTTTGTTGATAATATATAAAAATTTTGATGCAAGCAAAAAACGAAAATCGCAGTAAATGCTGTGTGATTGTGTATGTGTGTAATATCCTCATATGAATATCCACGTGCGTGTAAATAAACACATAAGTTTAAACACCCCTGAATGAAGCCTGATGTCAAGTGTCTCCAAGTCACCATTTTGGTCGACAAGTTTGGTGACTTTTTGGTGACATTGTCAACGAATCGCCTACACTTTTTATTTTGCCTTTAGAAAGAAAGAGAAGTTTTTGGTAGCTACAAAACGATTTCTTATTGTCTCATTTTGTTGTGTTGAAAATATGTACATGCGGCTGCAGGCAAAAATAAAAATGTTCATAAAAAATCAAATTTAATTGCTTTTTCTAGTAAAAAGTTTCATAGATGTTGACTAGAATCATAAAAATGCACAAGCAAATCTCTAGTGTCAATGTGGTGCAATAAGAACTACAAACAATGTGGTCCAATCGAAAACAAACACTCTGCAATACATTTTTCGTCAAAAGTTTCTTTAAACAAACACTTGACAGGGATGTCGAAGATTGCTGCAGCAACGGAAGCATTTTTATTACTGATGCAATAGTTTGCAGACCGGTTGCACGAGTTTACTGCATTTACGAATTCAGCCAGAGTCAATATTGAATCAGTACAATTTTAGTATCAATATTTCCTCCAGGGACAATAGTGTTGTACATATACTTACATACACAAATGTATTTATTAATAACAATGACAATGTTAAATGCCATTTATTTATTACTCAGGGGTCCCATGTCTTCTGTCTGTCCTTCTGTCCGACTGCATGTGTTTTATTTACCCAGTCGCAAATTTAGGGTGGTGTAACTTGAAGAATCTCCCAATAAGCAAGAGGTCTTTAGCAACACACATGTCTAAATATGTACAGTATTGCCTGCATCTTTCGTACAGGGTTGGGACTGTAATTGACTTTAGGGACGATTTTCAGCATTTCGTAGGTCGTACGGTACACACAATATACAGTTGATCAATTCAGTCGTAGACCGCCTACTCGCGTCGACCCTGTTTTGCAAGTCAAGTCCATTTAAATTAAGCGATTTCCAAAACTAAATAATATTCCTATTGGCGTTTACAAAATCAAATACTCTAACTTTCTCCCAGATATGATTTTTTAAACTATAAAAAACAGAAAACTACAGGAAATTCTGAGTGAATGTTTCCATTATTTATTTTTACAGAACAAGGTGGGAGGTATATTTATTTTTCTTTTTGTGAATGAAATATTTTTAATAATTTTCGTTTTTAGTTTACATTTTATTCAAATGATCCGAAAATCATTTTTCATAGTCTAGTCAATTACCGAATTTCTTCGTTTAAAACTAAATTGCTTTCATATCAATCCGAAATTAACACGAGATTAAAATGTACGTTGGGTATGTATATCTGACATAAATATGGTTGTGAACGATGGTTGAAATGCATGACAGAAAAATTGAGTTTGAGTTGGTATGTCCTTCGTAAATATTTTGCTTTTAAGTACCAAAAAAAAATAGTTTAACAAAAAAAGTTACAGCAATTGTTGATAATTCATAACAACAGTACGAGTACATGGCAATTGGCAAACAAATTTAGTAGAAGCAGTACAATGTTCCAAAAAATAACAGCAATATTTAGTGCAATACACTTTACTCTTAAAATTTTTTTAAAATTCAAAATAACTATACTATGGCTGAAAAAAAATATATGTCTAAAAATAAGAGCAACGAAGGTTTGGTCAGACTGATCAAATATATGACGAAATAAGTGAAACCACATAATAATGTGTTCTCGCCCTTGTTTTAGGCAAATTAATTAATTAACTGAATTAAAACCATCGCCTACTTGCATCACGAGTGCATCACGTAAGATTAAATAAACATAGTCCCTTCGCTTATTTCGACAAATATTTGGCCATTCTGGCAATAGATTTATACGTGCAACAATAGCGCGATACTAGTAACAGTTACAACAGCTGCATAAAATTAAAAAAATATATATAAATAAAAAATTTTAAAATGGTGTTTATGTCCTTGTGTTTTATTATTTGTGTAAATATTTGTTTGTACTTGTAAAGCTCATTGAGACATTTGAAACAAACACATCGACTCACACTTTGACATGCACATTATTAAACAAGTTGGTTAGAGCTGCTGTTGCATAAAACATGTTTTCAATAATTGTGCTTTTCAGTTCCCGGTTGGCCAGCCTGTCGTAGAGGACACTGTCATCAACGACTACTTAGTCTAAATCCATACGAGTCAACTTTTGCTGCGCAACTTTTGAGCTTATGGGAGAGAGAGGTTAGAAGATTGGGAAGGGGTACACGGCTAAATGTACATGCAACTTTCTTTTGTTTTCCTCTTCGTAGTATTAAGCAACAACAAATTCTATGAAAAAAAAACTGCACAGCAAGAATTTCATTGTATGGACACGATTGCAACTTCAAAAGAAAATTTAAGAAAATTGCAGAAGAAAAAGGTAACTCGTATGGACAGGGACTTAAGGAAATTTCTACATTTTTCATGCACGAGATTTGTCTATTACAGTTTCTTTTAAGACAATCAAACAGAAACCGTACTCAAAGACTGCGTAAAAGAAAAACTACTCAACTGGTCATGCATGAAACTAGTTGAATATTGTCCGCAAGCAAGTCTTGCAACGTTTAATTTAAAATTTTTTATAATTTTGTTACAACGAAAAACAGTACTCTTCGTATACCAGCAAACGAAATTATTGTGGACATTGTCGGCTGGCCTGTCACCAGTTAGCGTTGAGCAAAATTGTGGATGTTGGCATTTCTGCGGATGTTATTATTTAGATAGTCATTAAGAGGGCAACCAAAAATATTATATATCATATTTTTTTCTGGATGCCTTACAAACGTTTCAGAACTTTTTAAGAACTTTGGCACCGATTTGTTAAAACATATTTTTACATATTTTGCCCTTAAGGGCATATTTTAGCATATTTTACTTTTAAGAGCATATTTTGAGTTCAGAGCATTTTTTCGTAAATTTTTGTTATATTGAAAATATAATAAAACTGTAAAAGGGGCGTGTCTGTACATGAAATATTTTTTGAAAATTTGTATGGTGGTGATGTAGAACACAAAACAAGATATTTTGGAGTTTTTGTCTGCCTGTCTGTCTATCTTTCTGCCCGAACACGCTTCACGCATGAACCACTAAACGGATTTTTATTAAATTCGTTATAGACATTCTTTAGAACCCTGGTTCAAATTTAGGGTACTTAAATATCGCATTTCTAAGTTAGAATAGGAAAATAGCAAAAATGTACTCAATTTTCTAATATAAATCTTACTGGAATTTAGAAAGATGTTTTTGTTTTCTTACGTTGGTAGGCACAGTTTATTTTGTATAACGGGAACTTTAAACATTATTTAAAAAAGTTTATATTATCATATTTTTCAGACACCTTCTAGTCATAAAGCGAACTTTATGCACGCGAAGCTGGCGGGCACATCTAGTCTAACATAAATTAGTATGTACGTACTTACATACATATATGCTGTATAACACGCAAAGCACACAAAATATGTTCTTTAATTAACAAGTTAGCTTTACGAATTCACTAATGTACTTATTTTTTATTTTATTTTTTCCTTATCTTTTAAATAAAATTTTTTTAATTTTAAATAAAATTTTCTATTTTAAAAAAAAAATTTTTTTAGAGCATATTTTAACATTTTAAGATAATTTTTTCTATATTCTAAAACACTTTTTATGCGCTTAAAACCCTTCTTTTAGAGCATAATTTTGTTTGCCCTTATCATTAATGAAAATATTATAGAAATTGTCAGTTCTAGAGGGACGAGGAAAAGATAAGGGAATGTGTCGCTCTTGTTTTGTTGGCTTCTTGTTGTCGAGGTTTTAGGTGATGCAGCAGCAGGGCCGTAGGAGCGAAAACTTATAAACTTTAAATGAAAAGGAAACAAACAGGAAAGTAAAATGCTCCATATTTAAATAGGCGACATTGTGGCTATGTAATCGTTGACGACAAAATAATCGACATTGTAGCCTACATAGTCACTGACGCCATAATAAGCGACATTGTTGTTTTTTTTTCAAGATATATCACTAATGGGTATCAACTCTGAGGATGTTGTCATTTACTTGGCCATTAATGAAAATATTATTGACAGTGTCGCTGTTCTTCTCATGTATGAACCTAGGGTGACCATTTGCTCGAATATTTCCTCACTAATCTGTTTAAGCTGTCGCCAATAGGTCATCCACGCTTTGACATTGATGTACATCTGGACATTGCCAACCGGGTTTGTTTGTTGCAATTGTAAATGCAGATGTAACTGTATGCGTAAATGTCTAATTTGTTGATCATATAACGAGTGATTTTTTTGCTATTATCTTTTTGGCAACACTAGTTTTGACAGCTCACGCACGTTTTGTATCTTGTGTCACTGTCAAACATCTTCAGTTTGGTCTATAATTTAATCATGAATCGTCTTACAAACGGACAACGCTTGCAAATTATTGAATTTTATTACCAAAATGCGTGCTCTGTTAAGAAAGTTCATCGCGCGCTTCTTCCATTTTATGGTCAGTTTAATCGACCTACTGAGGCTTCTATTCGGGCTATTGTAAAAAAATTTCGCACCAAATTTACATTGTTGGACATTAAACCACCAACACGTTTACGTAGAGTGCGAACTGAAGAAAATATCGCAGCCGTATCGGCCAGTGTTGGTGATGACCGTGAATTATCGATTCGGCGCCGTTCGCAGCAATTGGGCCTCTGTTACTCCACTACGTGGAAAATTTTGCGGAAGGATTTGGGTGTGAAGCTTTATAAGATACAGCTGGTGCAAGAATTGAATCCAAACGACCTACCACAACGCCAAATTTTTGGTGAATGGGCTCTTGAAAAGTTAGATGAAGATCCACTTTTTTATCGAAGAATTGTGTTCAGCGACGAGGCTCATTTCTGGTTGAATGGATACGTGAACAAGCAAAACTGCCGTATTTGGAGTGAAGAGCAGCCAGAAGCATTGCAAGAGCTACCAATGCATCCACAAAAAACAACCGTTTGGTGCGGATTATGGGCTGGCGGCATCATTGGGCCGTATTTCTTCAAAGATGATGCGAATCACAACGTTACTGTGAATGGTGAGCGCTACCGTGCGATGATAACAAACTTTTTTCTGCCCAAAATGGAAGAGCTTGACTTGCATGACATGTGGTTTCAACAAGACGGTGCCACATGCCACACAGCACGCGAAACAATGGACCAATTGAGAGGCGAGTTCGGTGAACAGTTTATTTCACGCTTGGGACCAGTCAATTGGCCGCCCAGATCGTGCGATTTAACGCCTCTAGACTATTTTTTGTGGGGCTATGTTAAGGCGAATGTCTATAGCGACAAGCCCGCTTCGATTGACGCACTGGAAGCCAACATTGCCAACATTATTCGTGAGATACCGGCCGAAATGTTGGAAAGAGTATGCCAAAATTGGACTAAGCGGATGGACCATTTGAGGCTCAGCCGCGGCCAACATTTGCATGAAATAATCTTCAAACATTAAATTATATCGACCCAACTATCGATCCAAATAAATATTTCATGCATTTTTCTGAATTTTATGTGTTTTTTTTTTTTTTACTTTCCGATAGTTCTTATAAAATCACCCATTACATATGTATGTACAATATACTTCGTGTTTCCAAGAAAATAAATTAAGTATATTTCTTAAGAATTTTTAAATCAGACAAATATTTTTACAATGACAGCGTTTACCCTGCAGTTTTCCGCTGAAAAGTGGCAAACTTATAAAAAAAGAACATCTTTTATAAATATACATACATAATTCATAATCAAATGTAATGAATAATGGTTACAATTGGCCGCAAAAGTGTTAGATAGTATATACATACATACATACATATTTCGTATACTACAATTTGGTTCATGTACACACAAGAAAGACAGTAACATCAGAAAATGAAATGAAATTCCTTCCCCAAATATGTTAAATGTTTAGAATAAAATTTATGTGTAGCCATAAATTACCCTGAAGGAAGCCAGGGGCCAAGTGTTTCCAAGTCACCTCTCTTGTCGACAAGTTTCGTGACTTTTTGGTGACATTGTCAACGAATCGTCATCAATTTTTATTTTGTCTTGATTGGGAAGAGAAGTTTTTGACAGCTACAAAACGATTTTTTATTGTCTTGTTTTGTTATGTTAAAAATAAATGCGGCTGCACGCAAAATTAAAAATGTTAGCTAGTAAAAAGTTTCATATGTGTTGACTAGAATCATTAAAATGCACTAGTGATTCTCTGGTGCCAATGTCTCATTGTGGTCCCATAATAAGCACCTAGTCTATAGTAAGTCAATAGTTCCGAAATCAGTAGTGGAATCTCAATGACAAGCGCATGCTAAATGTCTATAGCACAGAACATTGACTGGGGTACAATTAGTTAGTAGTATTGGGGACAAAGTCGATAGTGAATCAGTACAGTTTTACTATCGACATTTCCTTCAGGGTATGTATACATATGTATGTATAATCATAAGCATACATATGTAATCACATAAAGTTGTAGCGCAGTCCATTTATCGTGGTCAGCCATTGAGTAGTACAGTTATGGGTTCTGTGAGATATGAGATTTCCATCTTCGAAATTATTATTGCTGCATGGTGATATTGCAACAGTTAGCTGTTTTTATTTATATGTCTCTCTTTCGCAATATGTTATAAATAAATCGCAGACCATTCTTACAAAGAATCACACCAAATACAAGAAGCCGCCCAACACATAAATTGTTGATTCTTAATAGTAATTAGGAGTTGGCGTTCCCTCGAGCATTGTCTGTGTTTATTGATTTGTCTAATGGAAAATTTTTGTGAAATTCTTTATTTGATTTTGTATGCAGACGCAGTTATCATGTGTTATAATTTGACAAATTTATGATAATTGAGAGTGTGGTAGAATCATTAATATTAAAATGTTGACATTCTTATTGTCTTCCTCATCATTGAAAAATATGTGTATGTATATGTGTATGTATGTATATAAAGGTTGGAAACGAAAAAAATTTTACATATTTAACTTTAAATAATATGACCGCTATACACATCATTCAAAAATTTCGTTAGCTGTTAATTCTCTTGTCTATCAAGAATGTATTGCGTATTTTATACGCAGTTTGAATTATTCAGTCATGGCATCAACAGCAATGCTTCGTACACATTGGCAATTCTTTTGTTGCAATTTTGTGGCGCAATATTTAAAATTAACATACTCAATGCGACAAACATGTTGTCATTCTGTTTTTGTGACTGCAATATTGTCGCATTATTGTAACAACCGAACGCATTGGACGCGCAAACAGTAACTTGGGAAGATTTTGGTTTTTCATTTTAAAAACGTAATCCTTGCAAATAATGTTTCTGAATCTGCCCAGTAGCTTCAGTGATATTGCAGAGCTTGTGCCAAAAAAAACTTGCATTTTGTTCTTAAATTTTCGTTTTCAAAAAATTCATAAAAAATAACACAAACAACACAACTTCCGTACTTTTTTACATGCATTTTGATTGATATGTTCGAAGTAAAAAGTTCCATATTTCTTTAAAATCGATTGTCAACTTTTGATTATATTCGCAATTAAGTGAAGAAACTCAATTGATATAATCACTGGTCTGAATTGTACCCAGGGATGGCAAAATTGGTACAATTGTACCATTTTTAAGTACAATTCGAACTTTAAAATTACAAAAGTACACCAATGGCTTATTTAGTACAATTATTAATTTTTCCATTTTTTTAATCTCTTTATTGCTATTTTATTTTCGTACACTCTTACATATGCAACATATTATCTGATTTAAATTTAAAATTTTCAAAACATGGAGAAAAAAGTTCGATATAAAAAGAGGAATAGTTAAAGTGGTCAGACAAGGCTATCTAGCAAAACGTAGTCCCTGCAGCTTAAAGCTCTTGCAGATCATAATACATACTAAAGTTTAAAAAAATATATTAGTCTTAACAAATTTATATTTAGTATTTTGGAACTTTATTGAGAATATATTCCTCTACCTTCCCATAGCAAATATGCCCAAATTAATTAGTTATTTTCGATTAGAAATTGCTAAGTCGGACTTTATACGTCCTTTTTTGCCACAGATAGTCCCTTATATTTACATATGTAAGGAGAAGTGATATATATGCTATACTCAATACATGCTTCTGGTTTCAAAAATCTGCTTTGGTACAACTAGGTCCAAAAAACTACAATTTTAGACAAAAATTGGTAGAATTTAAAAATTTCATATGCCATCTCTCGTTGCGCCCAATAGACAAACTCTGCGCAGTAATTAAGCAAATGCTGATAAGAACAAAAAATATATATATGTAAGTTGGAATCATGTTGCCAAATGAGTTGATGGAGTAGGTGCTCAAAATCTGATGGCGAGTCTGAGAGCAAAATTTCCAAAATTTATCTAAAATGAATTGTATTGGTTTTTAATTATTTGTATCTTTAAAGTAGCTGAAATAATTTGATGTATTTAATTAATTTTTGTTGCTATTGATTTTTAAGTTATTAACAAAATAAAATGTAAAATTTTTTTCGTTTCCAACCTTTATGTAAGTAAGTGTGCGTGCTAGTTTACTGCATAACTTGAATATGGCCGCGTGCTAAATTATTGCAGCTTTACCAGAGAGATTGCAATTTCGGATGCAAAATACATGGATGTAGTATGTATGTTATTCTGTCTAATTTATTAGTAGATTTAGATACATAAGTAGTTATATAATGAGCACGGTTAATGTACTTTTATACAATCAAATAAGTAAATAGTGTTTAATTCCATGAGATTTAACGGAAATGGTTTTGAGCAATTTCAGCCATAGAAGAGATATTTTGTACTTAACTCGCGTTTACTCGTTTGGTGGTTTTTTAACTTCAGACACTGTAAAAGTGGCAAGTTACACAGCACGCGTTATAAAATTTTTTTGGTTTTTTGTTTATTTTTTACATTTCATGTTTCTGTTTAATATTCCAATTCGATTAAATTCTAGAGTTTAAAAAAAATACATATTTAATACTTTGATTTTCATTGCATAAAAATGTAATCATCTGCATCTGGCAGCACTAGCTGTTAGAACGTAGCTAAACTTTTTGCCGCGCACGCGTTTCAAAATTTTTTGTGTAACTTGCTTTATGTAAATATACTATTTAAAATTTTTTTAAAGAAGTCTGTAACGCGTTGCCGCCTGAAACGTTGATAGTGTAACTCCACCTTAAGAAAATTAAATTAAATTGAAAAAAAACCATTTAACGAATAGCAGCATTAAATGTGGGTAACATAGCGTCTACAACTGACATAATATCCAATATTTTCCTGCTAGCAAGTGTCAAGTTCAATCGCATAGAGAATTATGTTACGTGTGCACTTCAAATTAGTGTTATCGTAATGTTATAATAACAATGTGCTTGAATTTGCAACTTTTTTTTAACAAGCGGGGCACCATACTGGTAATTAATTCGATAATTCGAGTACGCTAAAGTACCACAAAAACGATATTTTGTACTTTTGCGAAAATTCTCGAATTTAAAACGGTTGAATGAATACATATATAATTTTCCTTTAAGGTTCAATTAGACGTATCATACCATAACACCATACCCATAACTGTGGCCATAACCATAACCACACTTACTGCCTTCGATTAGTTTTGCCTTAACCATAATCAGCTTTTTTCATTCATTTTATTAGAAAATATGCTAAAAAATAAAACCTACGAATATACAAAGAAGCACAAGCGAAAATATAAATTGAAAAATTCATCGATTATAAAAAAAATAAAACAGAAAAATTTGCCATAAATTCGTTCTCTCAGCTTATGGTTATGGCAGAAAACCAAAATTCAATTGGTTTCTGTGGTTAGGGTTATGGCTATGGCGTTATGGCAAGTTACCTATAATCAATAACAGTGTTGTACCCAAGGTTGGTTCGAACAGCGGTTTTATATGGTTACGGTTAGCCACGTCTAATTGAAACTTTAAACCTTTTAATTTTATGGACTGTTTGGTGACGAAGGTACAACACTGGTCGCTAGACAGTCAACGAAATAGCAACTACGTGCATTGGAATCATTATGTGAGACTCAGGTATCTGGTGGACGCTGATCCACAGGATTTTCATTTACCTCGTACCACCTTCTTTATCTGTCTAGTTTCCACCAGGGCCTTGCTTTGTACATACGCGATGAAGCTGTGTCCCAGTGCCAGCAATCATTATACACGGATGATCCCGAATTTAGGGCACACTATTTGCATTTCGGGTTTCTGTACCGAAATCCAAACGCGGGAAAAGATAAAACCATATCCGGCTTCGATAGAGAGTTGTCCGAACAGTGAAATTGTTGTTGCTGGTGATTTCAATGTTCACACAATATGTTGAGCTATTCCCGCGCACAACCACCTTGTGAATGAACATTTCGTGTGTTGAAAGCACCAAAATAATACTCTCGACCGTGAGAAAAAGGTCGAGAGTATGAAGTGAGCGTTAGTGCACCTCCTCGTAGCTCGGATCATAGCACCGTTTCCGCCTCCTTTTCGTTCTCAGAACTTCGTAACATATCACGACCAGCTACGAAACGTTTAAAATATATATACGAAGAGGCTCGTTGGGCTGAGCTCAACGATTTTTCCGGCATTTTAGCTGGAAACTATCTTTTCTTGACAATAATGTCAATGCCATGGCAGAAATGGTCGTAAACATCATTTTGCTGGGGATGAAAACTTTCATTCCATCAAAGCTAATGCCGATTAAACCTTGAACGAAGTCTTGGTTTAATCAGGCTTGCAAAGATGCAGTGAGATCCAGAGAGGAAGTATTCAGTATCTGGCGTCGTAACAAAAACTCAGATACTGATTCGCTGCGCAAAAGGGCAAGATCTTCATGTGTCAGAGTACTAAGGCGTGAAAAAATTCTACACGAGCAGCGTCTTCTTGCTAAAGTCCTTGCTGCCCATCGGGGGAGCAAGAGCTATTAGTCATTCGTTAAAAAAGTAAAAGATAATGCGATTCCGACTCTTTTAAAAGGTGACCATATATGCATTGACCCGGCTGACGAAGCTAACCTTTTGGCTGAATTATTTGCAAGTAATTCTCACTTGAAGGAAAGCAATCAACCGCTGCCCGCGCTTGATAGAGTACCGGTAACTATGACAAAGATATTTTTTCGAGCGCGTGGAGTAAAAAGGGTTTTAGCGGATCTCAATATAAATAAGTTTCCTGGACCAGATGGTATTCCACCTTAAAGCAGTGCTCTTCGACGATATCACGTCCGTTGGCAGAACTCTAACAATTTATATCATGCTGGTGAGCTCCCCTCGTGTTGAAAGGTTGCAAATCTAACGCCAATCCCAAAAAAGGGAGAGGCTAGTAACCCTGAAAATTGCGCAATATATCTCCACTTTCCAAAGTAATGGAAAGTATAGTAAATTTCCATCTTGTGAGGTATCTGAGTCCAACAGCTTACTCAGCGACCGTCAGTATGGCTTCCGTACAGGACGCTCTACAGCATCTGTCATTCATATCCATTCAGCAATAGGCCAAGTCTGTTGGAGATTAGGGCCATACGGCAAAACATGAATGATACGATTAACCACGATCTTACAACAATCTCTGAATGGGGTAGTGCGAATAAGATCGACTTCAATACTCGTAAGACCCAATGATGTATGCTTTCGCACAGACGTACGACCGAACCTGCTACTCAATCTGTTATTATTGGTGGCATAAGTAGTAGGGAATAAGAAGCTCTTGATGTTCTTGGCATGAAAATCAAGTGTGACGTTGATGGACTGATCAAGTTTTTCAACTCTCAAAAGAAGTATTCAAGTGCCTTGGTTTCTTAAGACGGTTTAAGATATACTTCACTCCATCTGATCTCCTTACTATTTATACCACCTATATCCGACCGAAATTAGAATACAACTCTCATGTATGGGTCGGTGCTTCAAACTCTCTTATGAAGTTACTCGACTGCGAGCACGAGAGGGCGAAGAAGCTCAACGGTGACAGTAGAGTAGCCAACTCTATCTCTACCGAGAGAGAATTATTTCTTTGGCCGAACTGTTCGTATGTGGAATAAGCTCCCTGCAGAGGTCTTTCCTGTCGGTTTCAATTTTTGAAGATTGAAATCAAACGTCCACAAACACTACTTCCTTTATCCTCCTTCCCACAACCAATTTACCTAGTTCCAACATAATGCATTCCATGAGTAGGGGTCATCGCCTGACTGCTGGTCCAAGAAAAAAATATCTACTTTTTTCGAAAAATTTTTAGTGCAATGTAAACTTTAAAAAGTTTGAGTTTCATCATCAAAATTTACATAAAACTGTAATTTTTATTCGCGAAAACCCGTTTTTTTCAAAAAAAATATATTCGAAAAAAATTAAGAAAAACAAATTATTTTTATGGAACATTTTAAATCGTGAATATCGCGAGCACGACAGCTAATGTTAAAAAATGGCGAACATTTTTTAATTCAGCATACTCGAATTATCTTTACCAGTATGGTGCCCCGCTTGTTACATTTTGAGACTAGCATAGTGTAATTATTATGAGTGCGTTGTCATAATAAATATTATCACGACAATTTTATGATATGAAATGCCAAATATATTAAAATAAATAAATCTGTGTGTATGTGTGGATTGGAATATAATAATAATCAATGTTTTTTGTGAAATTTTAGTGATGTAACCGATTCCGATACCGATACCAATATATCGGCGACTCTACAGATTTTCCGATAAATCGGTATCGGCGATATTTTACTGTCGATACGACGATACTTTTCAAATTTTTTCTAGAGTTTTTTTTAGCAAATAACTTATTTTTTGTTAATTTTACCATGAAAAATTAGCAATTTTCGCAACTAGTTTCTTTTTATGGGAATTTGAATGCCAACTGTGTTTTCATGTAATTTTAAGTGCATAAATTTAAACTTTTAGAAGAACTTTAATAATTAAGTTATTTGTAAGAATTTTAGTTGATAAATGTCCTTTAAAAATCGATTTTTGATGACTTAAATAAAATTTTACTTGATTTTCTATTAATTATCTGCATATTTTTAATATAGATTCTTTGGAAAATGAAAATGTAGCTCCTTAAATATTACTTTTAATTATTTATACTGGGTTAATATCATTTTTAAATATTAATAATCAATTGCACTGTAATTTTGTATAATGAAAAATTACACTACTTGAGCTTTATTAATTTAAACTTGAACTCAATTTCAATATGCGTATCGTTATCGGTATCGGTATCACCGATATATCTTTTTGAGTATCGGTATCGTGTCGGCAAAAACGCGTATCGTTACTTCCATAATTTAAATGTCTTTAATTAATTTTTCAATTAAAATTTTTAAGAACATTTAAAAACAAAACAAGTAATTGTGGAAAAATAGTGCATGTTAACTCAACGAGCATTTGTATTAAATGAAATTAAATAACAAAAGTAAAAATACGTGTTCCAGTTGTATGACATGAAGAGAAATATCGAAACTTTAGTTTTCTTATTCTGCCGACGTTCTCTCTCATGTTATATCAGAGTTTATCGCAGTTGAAGACGCTGTGGAAGAAATAAAAGTCAAAGATATATTAATACATAGTTGCTTCAATTGAAAGGATAGTAAAAATCATTTTAATTTTAGTCTTGTTGCCATCGTAATAGATTTTATTAAAAAGTATATAAGAGTTGGAAATAAAAATATATTTAGCTGAAGGTTTCATTATTTTTATAATACAGCAGTCTATCAAAGTTCCATTACAGAGTAATAGCTCTTTTGCACTCATCGTAGTTTTGGGGCTGAAATACTTCCTAATATTTCCTAATGAAGTCATATTTAAAAGCTTGGAAAAAATGTCTTTAAAAAGACTTTAAGAAATCAGGTAGTAAAATGTTCCGCATTTCATCAAAACTTAGGTTGGTCCAAAAAAAAAAGATTAAAAACAGCTCTGCCCATCTAAACGAATGAAAATTGGGAAAATCTTTCCTTGAATTTTAAATTAAAAAATAATTATTATATTTTGTTTCCATAATGCAAACAAGTGATAAAGCGAGTTTGACATTTGGGAAATATAAACTCACAACTACAGCTGCGTTGACAGTTTTACCGTGTATTATTGTATCATGTCTGCATGTTCGCCACAATATTATATTTAACCCCACCAACGCTTAATGTGTCAAAATTCAAATTATGTTTTCGTATTTCTTTTTTTATTCATTTGAGTAATTTCGAAATGAGAAAACAATTCCCTTAACATATTGTATGAATCTATATATATATAAGTAAGAGTGGTGTAGCTCCAGTTTATGAAAAAGTTCCTACATCATAATTATTATATAATATTGTAATGATGTGTATGTGATGAATTGTATTTTATCATATGTATATATCGCTCTCTTTTAGGCATTTAAACTAATATTCATACCAATATTTAGTTTCATCTCTATGGACATATACACATAAGTACATATGTACATACATATATGTATGCATCTACCTTTTTTTCTAGGACACATGATTATAAGGTCTCACACATACGTTATTAGTCGTGGGAACAGAACCTGTATATTGTATCAATAACACTAGTTTACAAAATAAATTAGTCTAAAAACGATATTTTTAGCCAATTTATTCGCCTAGCACGAGTTTGAAACTAATTTCTAATGCTTTTGAGAAAAGTTTACGAGACTTTACGAAAACTAAAATTGTTAACGCACGCAGGCATTAAATTTTTTCTATCCACCTGAATCTGGGCTTTTCTGCAATTCAATAGATTTTGATTCCATCAACAAAACTGAATCAGAAAAAAAAATTTTCGGGAAAACGCTTGTTAAGAAATATATGACAAACTGATAGCTTTGTAGACCATGCCTGTATCTTTTCACTGATTTCGAGCTAAGAGCGCTCCAAAAATGTATAGACTTTTGAAGTAATTTCAATAACAGCAATTATTTCGAAAACTTTATCTTTCGAAAAATAATCGGTTTGTTTAAAACTTTAGGAGTAATTTAAAAAAAATGGCTACGGTGCACACTGGGTTCGATTGTACTTAAAGTGGCGATTAATTCAAGGAATGGTGTAATTGATGAAATAATTAATTTTTCGATTAAATGCACCAGAATTGGTTTCAAAAACAACATTTTGAACTTTTGTTACCGATTTTTTAAAGATTTATTTAAAAAACATAGTTATATTTCCGCAGACATACCAACTCAATTCGATAAAAATGAATGCATATGTAGGACTATCTATCTCCTATTTTGATAAAATTTGGTACAGCTTCTTCTTTGTGTACACTCTAAAACATTACTTCAAATTTACGATCATATATTGTCTAAATTTATGTTGAAAATTTCTCCTTGTGTAAAATTACATAGATTTTTTAGTTATTTTATTAAAGAAAAAAACTTCATAATAAACATATTTAGTCCAAGTGGAAACTGAATGGTAGATATGTCAGACTATCAGTCAGGAAGTCGCGGTTCAAACCTGCACGCAGCCAATCGCTTTTTTTAGTAAAAACATTTTGTTCAAAAATAATGCGTGTGTAATTTTAGGTCGATAGTAGTCTGTAAAGTGTTGCCTACTATTATCGACCTAATTTTCAACAAAAGTGTTTTAGAGTGTAGTTACATCACGGGTACAAAATTGCATGTCTCTAGCTGATCGGATGCTGGAGCAATGACGTCATTATTTAAAAATTTTTTTTTAAGTTGAGTTAAATTACATATATAATAAGCAATTCTATAGAAGTTTTTTAGTAACAGAGCTCAACAGTACTTTGTTTGAAAGCTAAAGAATGCCTTCTTTACAATAATATATGTATCTTAAACATTTTTCAGATTGCATCTTAAACTTTTAAAGGATGGTAAACATTCGAAATTTAAAGCCTTTGGATATACCGATCTCGATTAATTCAAGGATTAATGCATGGAATGGTATATAATCGATGAGATAATAATTTTTTTTTATATTAATGATAACCGAATTAGCAAACCAAACACACGATTTAAAAAATAGTTTATGCAAACTTTTGTATATAAAAAATAGTATGCATCTGTATGTAAGTATATGTACATATGTATTGTATTATTTTAAAATTCTACGTTAAAGCTATTTTAGTCTTCATCATCACTACCATCAAGATGATGTGAATCATCATCATAATCACTATTATCATTGATACGATTAATAATATTCATTTTAAGAATACTAGTTTTTTACTTCCATTCATTTAAGGCGAGTTTTCTCATAAAAGCTCGAGGCGAGATATAAAATAGCTTTGATGCTTGTTCCGATTACTTAATATGTTTCAACACAGACTACACTCAATAAAAATATTCAAAATTTTAAAACAACAAACTATAACATTGTAACACAAAAGAAAAAAACCTATTAATAAGGAACAGATACATACACAGAAAAAAATAAGTTTCGTTTTTGATAACAAAAATCCCGGTATTCAATAATATTTTTTTTCAAATTTCCTGTGATAAAGAATTCCCCTATATTGATAACAAAATTATTTCAAAATAAATATATATATAAATTTAAAAAATGTTGACATGGCTGGAATACGAACCCGGGCTTTCCGGACGTAAAGCATACACTCTATAGCTGAGCCATATCCCACTTATTTTTTTATGGGATACAACTTGTTTTAAGTACTTATGTATAAAAAGAAAAGAAATAACCGGCATGGAAAAGAAATACTTACAACGAAATATTTTATTATGTTAAAGATAAATGTTATTGAAGTTCATATTTTTTTTAATAACATGGTTTTATTGAATATAATTCTTGTCTATTTTTTTCTGTGTATGTATGTGTGCGTGAAACACTTTATATACGAGCGTTCTATTGTTATTAATCATATATGTTGACTTAGTTTAATTAACACAAAATATTAGACGTTTGCTATTACTGATAAAAAGAAGTTGTTGAGTGCCAGTAATTATATAACTTCAAATACTCCGTTAAACTTTTTTCCTGACTGAATCACTTTCGTGAGCGTGGGTGATAATAAGTCACTCACCCAGCCATCCTAATAGGGAATCATCACAACACTTCCACGACAATTGCAGCAACAGAAAATATTGAGATAATGACAAAAAATAGGACACACATTAGATTTGTTAAATAATTGAATTTCGACAACAAAGCTTTTTACACAAAATATTAAATATCTAAAAAGTTCCCAATAATGTTGCAAATTTCTTTCTTGGAAATATTTATTTCATAACTAAACCTCAATAAAGTCAGAATTTCTGGTACATCAAATATGAAAAATACTCTAATGTTGGGCCTTTAAAAAAATATTAAAATTATTTGCACAAATATTTTTTTTTGCAGAATCTTACTATTATATGCATAAATACTTGAAATTGAAGGTTCCATCCTAAAAATGCAACGTTTTAAGTATTAAGTTGTATAAAATGATACATTTTTTCTATTACTCTTCAACTTTTATCAGCTTTTGTAAAAACACTAAAAATTGCCTGACTTTGGCAGCTCACGCCGCAGTGAATATAGTGATAGAAAATTTTACATCCTTTTACTGGGTATAAATTATCATCATGAAAACTTAAATTAAAAACTTTCAATTAAGCGCCACTTTGGTCACAGTTGAACCCAGTGTCTTAAAATATATTGCCAAAAAACAAATTTCCTTCCTGGTATTTCTAATGGTGGAAAGTTTAAAAACATCATTCCATATTTGTGTTCAGCAACACCAAGATAGAAAATTACTTTTTTGTTGGTTATAGCAAAATTAGAAAAATTTTTAAACTAGTGTAATCTAACACAAAGATATTCACTGTTCCATTCCTTTTAAACAACGTGTTACCAGAAGTTAAAAATAATTTTGTGCGAACATGTGCGGATCCAGAGAAGGGAAAAAGAGGTATCCTCTCCATGAACTAAACTTGCCTTATTTCTATTGAGTTATTAGAAGAAATTTTACAAAATTGCATGTTTCATTTAAAAGCTTTTGGTGTGAGAACCAAAAGGATTCGCGTCTGATTGCAAATATGAACTCAGTTGGAGAAACGAATAACACATGAAATAAAAAAAGGCAGTGGCAACACTGTCCTCTTTTATCTGTATTAAACCACCTTCAATTAAAAGGCCGCAATAATTTTTTTTAATTTTTTTCCCATTTTGTGTATTTGTTTGCTCCTGTGAGAGTTTATGTTAAGCATTTGGCATCAATCATGTGTGAACCACAGAAAAGAATTATATTGTTTTTTTTTACTTTCGTTAATAGCTGAGTATAATAACTATAAAATACATGCATTAACCACCCCAAACAGCCAATCAGGCATTTATTTTTAGTTAGTTACACACATACGTACACATTTATCTACCCTTTCATAATGTATCTCATTTCATAGTTTGAATAGTTAGAGCGAAAGATTAAGCAAAAATAGATGTTCGAGAAACTAAAGCTTAAGGAAAGGCTTAAAGCTAAAAACTGCACAACAATATATATTAAAATCTATTTCTTTTAGCCGAAACTTCTTTCCTTTTGGATTACTACTTTTGATATCCAAGCTTTTTTTTTACATGGCCACCCATTAAGTGAACCTTTGTAGAGCGAGCTAAATATTTCAAAACTCAGATATTTAATCTTTACACACTCGTTTTGTCGCAAAATCGGTAAATTTTTCTCTAAGTTTTAAATAATATCGATAGGCATGCATATTTATATTTGCTTATTTCACTACTTAAAACTTTGAAAATTTTTGATAAAAAATATTATTTCGTCTAGAAATCTAGTGAACATATCTTTCGACATCATGGGGCAGGTCGTAAATGTACATAATATTTCTCTTATGAAAACTATTTTACTGCTGAAATAAAATTTATTATTCTTAAGCAATAGCTGTTGCAGACCTATCCCGATCAATTAAAGCTTTGATTAATATCGGTAAAAGTTTTACAAAAATGCAGTTAATTTTTTTGCGCCTTTAATTTTTGTGAAAAATTTGCTGAAACTTATAACGCATTTCATACAAGTAAAACAGCAAATAAAAAAACAAGGCCTTCAGAAAACTTTCTTGTTGTTGTTCATTTATTTATCTTACAAACAAGAAATTTTACATTTTAATGCCCACCCCAGGGATGCAAAAGTTGATACAATTGCACTTTTTATTTAGAACTATTTGCAAGTCAAAAGTACAATAGCACCCCAATGACTAATTTAGAACTATTTCCAAATTTTCCCTATTTACTTCAAATTCTTCGAAGTCTTAAAAGCAAAAGTTGATTTTAATAATGAAATGTTATTATGGTTTAAGATGTTTACTTCAGAAAATGTTGTTCCAGGAAGAACTTCTAGCATCGTACCATTAATATTAAAAATGCTTCCTAATCTATAAACAGTTTCGGGCGCTGATGGATGTAGAAGTTCTTAGGTTGAGTGTTGTGTTTTTTTTTGCCGACGGGATTTGTTTGAATTTGTAACGATTTTCCGTCATCCCACGTCAAATTTGGATGATAAACAGGCCGATTTCGGCTGTGTGACATCTTCAGTGTTCTCTTTAATATTCAAGATCTCAACAACTGATAGTCTTTTGTGTACCTTTTAAAATTAAACATTGTTATTAATTGTTAGGTTTATCTACATATGTGGTGATCCTATTAAAAAGGAACCTAATTTTGCCAGCAAGAGCTTTCAGCAGAGCCAAAAATAGCTGTTTGAATAAATTTTGCTGATTTTGAGACTATGGCTGGCATCACTGCCTAGGCATGTTTCCCCCACTTTACAAGTGGAATTATCCCTATATTCACCTCTGAAATGAATTAAAAAGATATTTTTCCCAACCTCTACATTTAGACTCTTTAGAGAGAAAGTAATCTTAACTTTGTCATATGAAATGCATTAAGGAGTTTAGGGTCCTTTTCTAGAATGCTATTTTTATGCGCAAGATTGTATGCTTTACTTTAGTTTTTCACTCGTAGAAAAAAACGGAACACAATACAGCATACAATGCATTGCAGATTTGAAAACTAGATAAAAAATGCTAAAAGATAGAACTATTTTAGAATCTGTTAAGTGGTTTTATTATTGCGAAAGACTTTCCACAATATTGCCAAACTTTATCTAGTTTTGGAAATGTAGCTAAATAAATTTCGGCCTCCGGAAGATAAGGTCTCTTATTATCAGGATCATCACAGTACTTAATGCAAATGAATCACAATTTGCCGTTTTGTTAATTGCTAAGATCTTTACGCACATACAAATTTGTAGTATACATAAATATACAAATGAATCTTTATTTACATATTTTAGTTAATTTTGAATAATAAATATTAAAAAAAATTAGTACAATCGGACTGAAAAAGTACACATTTTATTGAAAATTAGTACAATTTGCAAAATCTCATTTTGCATCCCTGGCCCACCCGCTTCAAAAAAAAAACTCTAAATACATTTGTACACATGGAGGCACACAGATTTAGATATTTCAGACAATTGCAGAATGAGAATAATGCAAAGCAATTGCAACTAAATATTGTATTCTCATGTTCGAGTAGTTTTGTTGCACTAACATTTTCGGCTTTTTGCATTATATGGATTGTAGAAAGCTGTCAGCAAATTTCATTATGTACTTAAGAAAAGCTTACAAGTAAATACAAAAAAGAAAACAAACAAATATTGCCATCCGTCCCTACATACTATACACTGTTACAAACATTGATGTAATTTTTATAGAAAAATGGTGCAAGAGTTAAAACTGCAGCAAAAAATATTTTAAATTCAGCCAATGAAATGAGGTTTTCGAAAACTATAAAAAGTTTGCTTTTGAATTTAAAACAGTGGTTTCAGTTTTGAGTATTCATGATTGCTCTCAACGATTTTGTTGTTTTAAGTTTATTCACACTAGACCAAAAAAGTAGCTTTTGCTTACATAATAAATCATTCTTGTTTGTTTATTAATTGTCATTTTATTAACTTAAATTACCCACCATGGCTTTTTTTCACGACATGATGATAATACAATAAAAAATGTAAAAAATAAGGTTAAATTCAGAAGTTATTGCCATGCACACGCAGCGACCGATCCAGGCGCTTCCAACGATATTTATCAAACTATGATAAGTAGTTTAGAAGCTATGAGGGAGCAGATGAACCTTCTGTATGCATACATGCAAACATACAAGTTAAACACATAATTCTCATTTTGCTGTAGTCAGGTAAAAACGTATTACCTTCCTATATTCAAACTATATTTTTCTACGTGCAACTACTGCAGGACAAGAGACAAACAAATTGTAGAGGTTATGAAAAATGTTCGCAATGTAAAAGGTTCAACTTCAGAAGAAATAAAAATATTTTAATAATATTATATGGAAAACACCGACTACCACACCATGAAGAAAAAATTGAGAAACTTTACTCAGGTTCAAGTAATTTAGAAAGCTATTCTGCGATAAAAATATCGCTGCTGCAACTTCAGCAGACGTGAAACATAAGTTTTTTTATGTTCAATAGTTTCCTGTGACTTAACACAGATAATTTTACTTTTTAAAATCTAAAAAAAGGTTATTTGGACATGTAAACAAAAACTTAATAGTTATACATAAATAGATATTAATTTCTTTTGAAAGATTAACTAATTTTTTATTTCAATGATTGTTGTGTTTGTTTTATTTTGTTTATATTTTCATTACCAGGGAAACCGCAAATATGCAATTTCATGTTTTTTTCCTGTACGATGTGTTTAGTCACAAATAAGATATTTGTACGTTTCATAACTATTAAGAATTTTGTCATTGATTTTTAAGTATCTTTTTTGCATATTTTACCCTTTACAGCATGTTTTTGCATATTTTAGACTTAGCCTTAGGGAATTTTTATAGTTTTTGTGGCATATTTGAATTTTTTCTGCATTTTTTCGCTATTTTTAAATGTCACTATGCATATTTATAAAAACAACAAAATCTGTTTTATAATCGAAAAAAAATTTTAATTTTTCAGTAATTTTTTTCAAATTTGCAAACTTTTTCTTTTGTGATTTTAAACTTGCTCAAATGTATTTTCTTCCCAATTTCTTAAAAATGTTCATTATTCCTTTAATTTATTCCGAGTTTATTCAAAACTTTCACAATTTTAATTAGTTTTCGCGGATTCCTTGAGCAATACCAATTGTTCTCTTACATATTTACATTTCATAAAAAACACCAAGAAAATAATGGCGGTTTGCAAATATTTAAGATATTTATGCGATTTTTCTGATATATAGAAAAAAGTATGTAAAACGTGCGATGTATTAGTAAAAATGTAAGTCCATAAATTATTTGGGCCCTTGCTGCTCATCATTTTATATACGAACAGATGAAACCACAGGCTAGCATTGTAAATCGAAACCCACTCCCATGACGGAACAGAATATATATACTTTGTGGTGTCAGAAATTAATATAATAAAAATTATAAGCGAAATTATAACGTTTGTATACACTTTTAAGAGCATATTATTTCAAGTTTTTGAAGCATATTTCTATGTTTTTGGTGCATATTATAAAACACATTATATATGGCATAATTCCGGTTTCCCTGTTCATTAAAAATAAGAAAATGCATATTTTTATGACAATAATAAAATGCAAAATAATTCTTCTAAAAAATATTTCCTTTGAATCACTGTTGTTTGGTTCTTTGTGGCTTTAACGAGGATTTTCCTTCGTAGGCACTAAAAACCTACAAAGTTTAAACAACTTTACAAGAATAAACAATTCTTTTTCTCATTTTCTATAAAAACAATAACCAAACTAATGCAATTTGTAACAAATGTTGCTTCTTTTGCTTTTATAACGCCGAAACAAAGTAGAAAATATTTATTTTTTTTGTTTTGTTAAACTTTTTTGTGAGGAGTTTTTTGGAAAAATTAAACAGGAAAAACAAACTTTCAGTTTAAAGCTTAACTCGTATCCAAGGGTACACTTTGCATATAAAAAAAATAATACACGTCGCTATCGTCGTGGTAAGTGTTGCGGTAAATATTTACGGCAGCAAAATTGCAGGTGTTCACTTGTAACTGCAATAACAAACAAACGAGCCAGTACAAGTTATGTTTGATGCAATAAAAGTTGTGTGATCGTGTATGTGTGTGAGTGTAACTATTGCAACTTTAGTTTTTTTTGGCAATTTTTCGTATTAACAAGTGCAACGTTCTTTAAAGTTTTTATGCTTTAGGAAAATTGTATCATAACTGTCTGTCTGCCTGTCTGTCTGTCTGTCTGTCGGCCTACCTCCTATATTTTGCTTGTCTAATAAATAATACATTTAAAGAAGCAAATAAAAATTAAAGAAAAACTTTTTATTGTTGCGTTTCGTATGCATGCCTTTATTTTAAGAATACAACTCTAGAGTATGGAACCACAGGGCTTGTTTTTATGTTACTATTGCTGCTAGGTCAGTATTTTTATAAGGAGAATTGTATAAAATTTTGGTAATACACAATTTATGGTTTTCGTTTGAGTTTTGCAGTGGATACAAGATGCATATATGGTGGTGTTTTTCTAATAAATGCTCATAGGCGTTTTACTTACGAAATTTCTGAGCACTGAACATCAAATAAGCATTTTTTTTGTTACCGTTACGTCAAAATATTAATGGATAAAAATTAATAAACTGTATTACATCGATATATCTAAATATCGCGCTTTTAATATACATATAGCTACCTATTTGCACCATTCATTTTACTTTTGGCTTGAAGGGTTGTTTAAACAACCCAGACAGTTGGGTGTGTCAAAAAAATAGCTTTTCTCGATTTTTAATAGGGCTCAACGATAAAAAGGTGCTAAATGGCGAGGTAATTCTATGCGTAAAGTTTTATTAATATATTTTAAGTTTTGTTGCCTCCGGACTGTGTCGCAAGATTGAGATCACTGCTTCAAAAAAACATTTATTTTTGAAAATTAAAATTGTATAATACATTTTTTAGGATAATTAGCATGTGCTAAATACGAAAAATTAAGGAAAAAATTATAATTTCGGATATTGTCCAGATAACAACGATACATTTGTGTTTTACGATACATAATATACAATGTTAATGACAGTAGGGTGTGTCAAAAAATAGCTTTTCTCGATTTTTAATAGGGCTCAACGATAAAAAGGTGGTAAATGGCGAGGTGATTCTATGCGTAAAGTTTTATTAATATATTTTAAGTTTTGTTGCCTCCGGACTGTGTCGCAAGATTGAGATCACTGCTTCAAAAAAACATTTATTGTTGAAAATTAAAATTGTATAATGCATTTTTTAGGATAATTAGCATGTGCTAAATACGAAAAATAAAGAAAAAACTCTAATTTCGGATATTGTCCAGATAACAACGATACATTTGTGTTTTACGATACATAATATACAATGTCGCTCAGTCTGTTACCAGTTTGAATCATTTTAGTGCATTCCTGCTTGCTAAAATTGAGCAAAATTGAGCTGATAAAAAATTCTGTTGCAATGTCTATTAAAACCTCTTGTATTAAATACTCTCTCAGCGACAAATTCCTCAAATTGTTATTACAATAGAACACGTGTAAAAAAAAACAGACGAAAAAATGTAATGGGGAGATTTCTGAGGATGTTGTCATTAATGAAAAGATGGGTGACAGTGTCACTCTTGTTGTCATGTATGAACTTATGCGGCCATTTGTGCGAAAATGTCCTCACTGATCTGTTTGAGTTGTCACCAAGAGGTCATCGACGCTTTAATATTGTCATGCATCAGTCTTGCAAGATGTCTGAAAGAATTGGCCAACCAGGATGTGAATAAATTATAAATGGAGATATTACGCATTCTAAAAATTTAACGGACTTTTATGCAAAATTTTTTACCAGTCGCAAGCAACACAGTAACGCTGATAACAGAGTGCGTTACAACTCGCTATAAACCACTGCATATGTTTTCTTATGTGACCGCTCAAAATATGTCAGAGTGAAAGCGAAGCGAGAAGCGAGTACGTGCTATAAATCAGGTTGTGTAATGGTTTATAGCATGTTATCGCTTCATCTATTTTTTTTTATTTCTTACGAGTTTTAAAGAAATATTTTATGATATTTTTTAACACGCTTTTTTGATATTCTTAAAGTTATTATTAATTTCGTCGTTGCTCTGACAAAATCAGCTATATGTTTTTACTATGTTTTCAGGAGAGTAAAAAAACCGATTTATATGGTAACCTTGCGATATTTTCTTAGAGTCAAGCGCTTTGTTGAAGCCAGGGACTGAAACCATGAAAAAACTGGGTTCAGATTCGGGCTCGGGTTAATCAAAATAAAAAGTTCAGGTTCGGTTCAGGGTTCGGGTTCGGGCTTAAAACCAAAATTTTAACGCGCAACTTTTTTTTAACAATAAAATACATAAATCAATTTTACATTCACGTTTATACGTTTAAACACTATCCTGCCTGCTCTCTAAATCGATTCGATTTAAGAACGCTCGATTTAGAAAAATTGAATCCCCTAATAGCAAACTTTTTTTCAAACCTTTTTGCAAATTTCATATTTTTTAGAACTTAAAATATCATATCTGAAACTAATTTACTATATACGATTTAAAATACACGCATTGACATAAGAAAATATACTTCAAATAAGAATTATTAGAAATATCCAGAACAAGAAAAAGCAAAAATTTTGGCAAAATTGGTCAGCTTTCGAGGTGCTGCCATATGAATTTGCTTTGGTCGTTATTTTATTTTGATTTTGTTTTTAATTTTTTTTTTGGCATGCAAGAAATGTAATGTTTTTTATTATTCTTCTATTAAATTTTTTTTTATATTTTTGAACCCGAACCTTGCTGAACGTGTTCGGGTTCAAAGTCTTTATAAACAGCGAACAGCGGGTTCGGTTTCAGTCCCTGGTTGGAGCAATTTCCGCACTACTACAATTATTTTGTAAAAAACAATAGGAATAATTGCACATTGGGGAGCTATAATAAAATTATTCGAAAAACTACACATAGCTAATTTTTTCTGAATCATTTTTAATTAAATTATATTTTGATTTAGATTATTTCTTAGCACAGCTGTATTGCTTTATAGAATATAATAAATATTTTAAATTTCATCATAAACAATGTTTTTCCTCGTAGGAACATTATATATATGGCTTTCACATAGCTACTTTTGTTAACTTCTTAACCCATCAAGATATCCTTAAACGCTTTGGTGGGTAGATGTATGACCAAAAAATGTTAAGAATAGTGGAATAAAAAAATTTGGAAAATTGGCACATAGCTGATTTTGTCAGAGCAACGACGATTTATGGCTTACCTGTATTTGGATTTTAATACAATTTTTGAATATTCTTTTTAACAAAAAATGCATATACATATACATATACTAAAAGTAACAAAAATTATGTACTACAAACTAAACAGCTCGCTTTGCTCAATCTAGCTTCCACTCTGACATCTTAAACAATTTTTATAGCAAGAACTACTATCGCTTCTAGCTTAACTTCGCTTGTTGCGCATATTGTTCGCGTTTATTGATAATAATATAAAAATAGGTTTTTGCAGGATAATTAACTTTATTTTGTTACATAAAAACCAAGTTAAATCTCACTAGGCCTCAGCAAAAGTAGTTGTTAGGTTTTTTTTTGCAAATATTTGACAAGTGTATACGTGCCTTAAGTGAGTGATTTTGATATTACGTTCGTAGTGCTTCGACATTGCTGAATCGGATATCGCATGGAACCACTTACGTTTTGTTTCTGTTATCGTTCGTATATTTATGACTTTGTTCATAAATGCAAATCAGTGTGCTTTCGCTTAGAATGGGCATGAACATCTACTTTCGACGTCGTTGATCAGGCAGTTCGCATATGGGAGCAAATATTTCTGAATGGCACATCTGTGATCCCGATGCGCAAGCAAATAAATTACGTCAAGTTAGCAAATTAATATAATTTGTGTTTTAGCCGATTTTATCTAGTGTTACCTTAAATATGTATGTATGAGTTATAACGTGGAATTTTATCCTGTTCTTGTATTTGAATATGTACTTCAAGTTCCTTGATATGTTAAATAACTTATAAATTGTGTGGTCTATTTTAGCTTGATATAAAGATTTTTCGGCTGATGTATGGCACACCAATAATACAAAAAAAAAATAAGAACAGAATAAATAAGTAAGTACAAATAAATATGTAAAGTTTTAAATAAATTAACTAAACAGATCAGGTAACAAATATTTAGAACAAACGGTAAACAAGTCGTTAAAATAAAACAAGCTTGCTACAAAATAAATAATACTCGTAGCTAAAATTGATTTAAAAATCTTGTTCAGCTTACAATTTTAATTCTTCCTGCTGAATCCTATGGGCCAATAATAATATTACTTTAATTTGATTAAAACTTGAATATAGTTCATGTTTTAACAAACCTCACTCACATGCACACGCACACTTGCAAGAATATCTACTTACTGAAGAAACTCAACAGAATTTAATCTAATTAATCATTTATTGGTATCAAATTATGTTTTTAATTTAGTTGATCTTCTCTCTAAACACAAATATTTTTTTTTATTTTCTGATTTCTTACGTTCTATTTTCCGAATATTTAATAATACAGATCGTCACCTAAAACGTAAACGGCCCTAACTAACAAAAAAATTGATATCGACTTTTTTTATAAATTCAGATATATTTCATCAAAATACATCACCGCAAAAAAAATCAGAGTTTCCGGAACTAAAATAGCGATTTTATTGAAAAAATTTAACTCCAAAAAGATCTGATTAATTACATTATTTTTCTATTACCCATTTTATTTTTAATTTTCTTTTATTTTATTATAGCAGCCATAGCTTTACACATCCTCTGACAATTTCAAGTGTAGAGCTATTATGGTTCACAACATACAGCCTAATGTCAAAATTACACAACTTCCTTTGGGACATCCTTTAAATATTAGGTTTTCTTTAATTTTTTATCTTTATTATTATAGCGGCCATAGTAAAACATACCACGTAAAAATTTAAAGTGCCTGCCTATTACGGTTTGCAAAGAAAGAGCCCAATGTCAAAATTACACTACACCCTTTAATTTTCAACTTTCTTTTATTTTTAGTATTTGCTGTTAAAGCGGCCATAGTAATGCAAACGGTGTAAAAGTTTCAAGTGTCTACCTCTTTCGGTTCGCAAGATAGAGCGGTGTGAAAAAATCTATTGTTACTATTAAAACATTACATTTCATACACTTTCAGTGAAGGTAGACTTTTGGTTTCAGAAAACCATGAAGCAAAAAGCCCTAAATATCACAACTGTTAAAATATTACAAATATATACAAAACTCATGCAGAAATTAACTCTTCATGGGGCTTTTTATTATATTGGACAAATTTGCATTGAAAATCTCTATATTTTTAATTTAAACAGGTTTTTTGTTTCTCCTGAACAATTTCCAAAATGTTAGATAGGGCGGTTTGCGTTTAAGGTGACGATATAAAGTATTAAACTACGGGAAATTTTGTTCCAATTGTCTTCAATTTACTTGTTCTATGACTGGTGAAAATGGCAGTGATACTTAACTGGAACAAAAATATTAACAAAGTGTGCAGTGGGCACATGTTGATTTTTTCCAAATACAAAAAATATTCGTTTAAAATACAGTAACTAGAATCTCATTGATAGATTCTAGTTACTGTATTATAACAATTGAACTCGTCCAATAAAAGTGTGATAACTCCCTCTCATATAAAGTTCCAGATCTCGAACCGTTTAGTAGTACTTCGAGACCAGTCACGTGATTTGCCTTGGGGCAGCTTTCCTTCCCTCTAGGTTCACCTTGGTCAGCATTAGATTCCCCGTTTAATTAAACTGATGCATATCTGAAGATTTTTTCAATTAAAAAATTTCATTTAACACAAAAAATATATATATGAAAATTTGAACTAATCGCTCTTGAGGCAACTTAATATTAATTTGCCTTGTATAGTATTTAAATTTCTAAAAACTACAATATGATCTAATTAACCAGCCCCACAACTTAAATTAAGTCAATTAAAATAAATACAAAACCTTTTTTACGTTATAAAACAGTGTTGTTTAATAAATATCTGTAAATAAAAAAATGTTTCTCAAATTTCTCTTTATTTTTTTAGGTCTCCCTTTTTGGATGCTTTACGTTCAGAATTACCTTAAAACACATTTGATACATCAATTCATGCAGCATAAAAGTGACAATAAATTCAATCAATAACGCTTAATTTTCTTTTTATTTTCAATTCTTGAAATCTTGTAAATATTCATAAAATAAAAATACAAAAACTACGAAATATACGCATTGCACGTCGCACAGTGGCGCGTTTATTGGTAAGGTATGGCAAAATTAAAATATATACAGACATTTTTGATGAAATAGATTAACATATAGAAACCTTAAAGCAGTTTTTAATGATTTAATTGTTAGACAGAGATGCAAAACGGTAAACAGAATCAAAATATACATATTCATACATATGAAAATTTAAGGGATATCATCTAATCAATAGCAGTAGCGAAGCAGAGTTTGTAATTAGGCAGCAGTAAAATGAAATACGCTCTTTCTGTACGACAACACACCAACCACGTTATTATTCGTGGTACCTCGGCTTTCATTATATATCTAAAAAGGTATCATTGAAATTTTAATATAACTTAACTTATACCATATAATAATATGAATATACATATTATTCGTATTTTGAAAATTTCTTCATTACTTCAAAAGTTAAGATTTTCTCAAGGAAAAAGTTACAAATGTCTCAGTGTGCATCGTAAGCAAATCTTTACATTCCAATCACGACTTCCGTTTAGCAGAGATAAAGAAGCGAGCAGCAGATAATAATGGTGTAAAAATAACGGATGAGGATTGGGGGAAAAACACTACAGATATTTGTTTCTTTTTTGTAAGGCTGGATGTGAGAATGAGTGGTTGGGACCATAAAACTTTTACAGTTCTAATTAAAATATCTACGCATATCATCACATCACATTGGCACGTTAATTTTAGACGATGTTCACAGTGAAGGAAATTAAATTTTACTGCTGTTGTTGTCGATACTTCAATGTACCTATGTATGACTGAAGTCGCGTTGTCTGCCTTTACAAGAAAAACAAAATGAAACAAAATACTCGTTTATTCGTTTACTGTTCCTGTAGCTTCTATTATAGTACGAACGAGTAGGTAAGAATATACTTATGTTGCTGCCACTAATTGGTAATCGATACATTCATTGCTGCGTATTGTTGCTTGTATTGTTGTAGTTCAAGTGTGTAAAGTTCATTAAATTCGGAAGCCATAGCCGCATAGTAGCAACAATAACAACGAATAAACTCTGTCGGGACTCAACTCTTCCTTACTGAGTCACTCTGCTTACAATTGACCATATTCTGGCTGCTACGCATACGGTGTCGATTTGTTTATTTGTTTATTGGTTTGTAGTTGAACATACATACATACATACATACATACATACGAAACTTTTTTTTTTGTATAAGTTGAGGATCATAAGCTTTGGGATTTTGTTGTTTTACTTTAAGTGTATTGTACAAGTAAGTACATATGTATATTACATTATATGCAAACATACTTTCACACATACCCTGCAGATACTATTGGACTGCGTGCTCCATTTTAGCTGAAGTGATATAATATTGTCATATATAATGCAGTCAATGTCCACTGTTATTAGCAAACAAGAGTTTTTCGTTCGCGTTTCAACAATTTCATATATTATATGCAATCCTTAACAGACCAACCTATATTAAGACGCAAAGCGCAACGTAATTTAACGCTTAGCTTTTACGCTGAAATGAGTAACCTAAATAAGAGCGTTAACGTTGAACCAGAAACAGTAATGTTTACTCACTTTGATTAATAAAAAACTCTAAATAGAAATAAGAAATAGAGACGAAGACGCTTAATTGACCTGAAAGTAGCTAAATTTACATTACTTAACAAAATGATATGTGTATGTGTGAGCATTAACAAAATAAACAACAGAACTTCTGCAGCCAACTTCACTTCCTTACGCGCTGTCAAAATTGGATTTTCCAATTGCAAAGCGTTGACGCCGCGTTATTCCGGTTGGATTCATACATTTTGTATGGACATGAGAAATTTTGACAGACAGACAACGCTTTGCGTCGAAATTTAGGTTGGTCTGTAAAGCACATACAATTGTGTGTTACATCATGTAGTGTCATAGGATAGTTTTGAGACTACTCCGATGTAGTGCAAAGCTGGATTATATGATTCAGACTTAGTACATCTCAATGATAAATCCGCTATGTTTTCTCCATACACTTTGGTTACCTTTGGATTAGTCCTAGTCCTCTACGAAAAATACTTCACATGCGTGTACGTACTAGCTGCGTTAAGGGCGCCATATACTACACCAGTACGCACGCGTAATCAAGTGTTGGCGCCCGTGTTTTGATTGTGTATGGACATTTGGTGCGATTGTACGCTTTGCTGTAGCGATGTCAAACAGAGTTTGATATTTTGCTGGTGGGTACCAGTTTGTGGTATTGTGTATGGTGAAATTAGCTCAGTTGCGAAAAGTTGTCAAAGAGTAAACATCAGGAAAAACACATTTACTTGAATAAATTACTCATAAATTAAGAAAAAAAGGAACAAAATATATATTGTAAAGTGTTTATGCAATAAAACAAATCATTCCTAATAATTTTTTAATAAAAAAACACGCGTTTTTCTTAATTTTTATTTTCAAAATGATATCAAAATAAATGCGGTGCGCACTAGGTACAACAACTCATCCGTACAGAATTTTTAAAGAAATGAATATTGCACCAGTATGATTGTATGGTATGTGTTTCGAGCACGATTTAACATCACTTGTTTATGCCAGTATACTGGAGTAATGTCTGCTTTGCTTTAGCTACAGGGTATACATGCACACATACATCCCTGCATATTTATGAATACAAGGTAAAACTTTAATGTTCTTCCTAATAGTTTCGCGTTCACGACATCGTATCATATTGTAACCCAGCGGCAAACTTTTTGTAGGACTTATTTTATAAGGCCTTCTGTAAGACCTTCCTAGATCTTTTTTTAAGTCCAGTACTCATGCTCGCTTGCCTTCTCACGAAGGCATTATAGAAGGCCTACCTACTCCCTTCTACATAGGTTGTTTTTCATTACGTGTATTTATGTATACATACACACATTTTGGGCACGTACTACGTTTGTAGCAACTAATCTCACAAAAAAAAATCACATTCCAAAGACAAAACAACAACTACAAAAACCTTAAATAAAAATGCAAAAAGTGAAAAAAGAAGGCCTTCTAGCAGGCCTGTTGGAGAAGGGAACGCAGAAGGCCTTGGCTGGCTTGGACATCGTGTGTAAAAAATGTATGAGTATGGAATGGGGTAATGAGGGCTTGTGTCGGCCACATAAGGGCTTCCAGAAGGTCTGCTTACTACTTCTTTTTGCCGCTGGGAATGTATCGAATTACGGATTGTTACGTTAATACTTTTACACATACAGACACATATACATTAAAGTGGTTCGGCCTCCACAAAAAAGAAAAAAGTTAAGCCCTAGGATTAAAGATTATTTGAAAAAAATTCTATAAATATTTTTTTAATTTTTCACCACGCCCCTGGATACCACCCTTTTTGTTTTTTCTACACTGCGTAGCCATTTTTGGACCGATCATAACACATTGTATATGGTTATTCCTGGCTTGATTATGCTTCATTTTTGCCTGTGATGACTTTTTAATCCGAGATAAAATACTGGGCGCCACTTTTGCCATACCTCTCTTATATCCACTTTTGTGAACGTCGCAAGAAAGCCCTTCGAAAATTCAGCATATCTGTTTTTTAATATACCCACTTTCATGCCACGCCCCAATAGTAAGCCCCTTTTTTATTTTCACATATATATTGCCTTTAAGCCAGGTCGATCAATATATAATACAAAAGAAAATTGCGCCAGTCACCCCTTAGAATGAAAGGTATATCAATAAAGTTTCTAGAACTGTAAAGAAATTTTTTTGCGATATCCAAAATACAGCACTTTGCTGGTTTTTTAATACACGGCAAGCGATGTAATATAATAAATGACGAAAAAAAGTGCTTTATTTTGGGGTGTGGCAAAAAATTAATTTTTACAGTTTTAGAAACGTCATTGATATACCTTTCATTCTACGATGCAATTTTTTATTTTATCTTATTTGAGCTGGCTTAATGTAGTATGTATCTGATGCCAGCCTGTGGAACGTGGCATAAAATTGAGAATATTAAGAGATAGACATACTAAGTTTCAGTAGGGCTTTCTTGCCACGTGCAAAAAATTTTACATTTGGGGGGAAGGACTTGACATGTCATAAGTATCGCCCTGAATTTGATGTAGGATTAAAAATTGACCAAAGCAAAAATGTAGCCATAGCCAAGCCCTGAAGAACGATGTGCATTATGTTATGATCGGACTACTAATGGTGACGCAGCATACTAGAAATGAAAGGGGCGGTATCCAGGGGGCGTGGCCAAATATATAAAAAAATATTTCTGGAATTGTTTTGAACTAATCATTAATCCTAGGGGTTGACTGGCTCAACTTTTTTTCGAACCACCTTAATGTACATAAATATTAACTCATAAGCTCGAAGCCAACTACTTACGTCGTCCTAATGATAATTCATCAGAATTATAAGATAGCCCTTAAAAAATTATCATACATAAATTCCTCAGTTTTGAGAAGTTTAATATATTAAACTGCTATCCTTGTTTAAGTAACACTTGGTTTAACGAATCCGCCATAAAAAAAATCAAAAAAATTTCACTTTCGCAAATTTTTTTTGCGGAATTCAGAGTTTTATGCAATGGTCTTACGAAAGTGCAAATGCAAAATATCGAAGATTTTTTATTGAAACCTAACCGCAAATCGGTATATTTCTTTACTGGATTTTATAGAAACCATACCATATTTCACATTTGCTTTTTCGGAAAGGCACTTGCACCAAACACAAGGCCAATGTTAGAGACTGGTCTTGGAGTTTTTGACCCCGTTCGGAACGCATTTTAAAAATTTTTCAGAATACAATACACTATGCAACAAATAAATTTTTTCACACAGTGGCGTATATTAAAGAAAAAGTGGTATAAATATATAACTTCTAAAGTATTGACCGGATGTGCCTAAGCACGGATATGGTTATAGAGGAAGAGTAGAGCTGTCAAAACAAATAATTAAAAGTACAAAAAATATATGTTATAATTATAACAAATAATAAAATTACACAAAAATAAAAATGTGATAATATACAAAAAATTAAAAAATTTTGTTACATCGGTTAATCGACTGTAATTAACTGGATTAACCGTCAATCGAAAATAGCTAATTTTAAATTAATCGATTAGCTCATTTGGTAGTAATTAACCGGTTAACCGATTAACGGTTAACCGATTGATTTTTTTTTCTGTAAAACTTGTAATATTTTAAGCGCGTTAGATTTTGCTAGATAAAGCAAAGAAAAATGTGCTAGAATTGCTTTTGTATCTTTTATAATACTTTAGCGCCCCTTTTCACAATATATGATTAAGAGTTAACGTGGACTTTAACGGCAAGTTTTTATGGCGAAGTTTCCGTTAAAGTTCATGTTAACTCTTAGTCGTACATTGTGAAAAGGCCCGTAAGAGATATTTCTCTTCGGAATTAAAATTTTTCGTTTTTTGCCTCGCCTTTTTTTTTGGTTTTTTGCCTTTAACATTTTTACTAAGCATCTGATTTTTATTTTAAGTAACCATTAAACTGCTTATAAAAGTCCAAGTAAACACACAGAACAAAAGTTTGAAATGTTTAAGTCCTTTAAGTCGTTAAAAATGTCTAAGCTTAATTTTTTTAATATAAGCTCATATGAAAAAAATGTTAAAAGAAATTACAAATTTCAAGAAGTCATAACTTTTTTTTCGAAGTAAATTTACCAAACCTCTTGGGGATATAGTTTTTCATACTGTGCTCAAATTATTGAGGGAATATTTCCCTGTTGCACTGTGTTATAAACTCCGTAACAAATTGTTTATAGAATGAATTTGATAAAATAAATTTGTATACGATTCCCAGCAAAAAGAATGTTAGGTTTCCGAATGCAGTAAAAACATTTCATGCGTTCCATAATTTGTTTTTATTGCACACTTTTTGTAGTCTAACAATTTCATATAAACAACAATTGGATAATGCAATAAAACGAATACAAAATATAAAATGGGCCGGACAACGCAATATCTTAATAAACTTTTATTACCCTGTATTGCATTTTTACTTAATAAAATTAATGTTTGTGTCATTTGCTTCATTTCACTAACTAAATAAAATGACTATTAACGACATAGCAGTCGCATAAAAAAGCTATTGGCGGTTTAGTAAATTGATCGTGCTTTTGAAACTCCGTGAAGGTAATGAATGTCTCTATTCCGCAAAAAGTTGCAAAAACGTGATTAAAAGCTTTTGGCTTATTATTGATATTGAAATGAGAAAACAAATTACAGATTATGCAGTCAGTGGTTCCTACTGAATTTTAAAATAACGTTAAAGTGTTCCAAATCATATGCAAGTTACTGAAAAATCGGACTACGTTTATAGTAATATCGTATTATTATTAAGTTTTAAGGACATCCAATACGCACACTAAAAAGACCTCGAATCGAAAATAGGCTGGCATTCTTGGCGGGGGGTGAGATTTGGTTTATGTATACGCAGAGCGTCTTCCAGTAGACGGGGGTTGATTACGTAGTTACAGTTTAGTTTACGCTGTTGTCACATTTGTATTTGCAGTTGTAGTGGTAGAAGTTCGACTAATCGTACCCACTATCGTACTGGTTTTTAGTCGCATAAACACCTGTGGTTTTATGTAGACAACAGTTCAGGGATGATATGGTGTGAATATGCCAAATGACTGAGTATTTAACAGTAATTATTGTGTGCTCTAAGCTCGTAACTGTAATTTTGTGTTTCTTTTTGGTTAAGACTTGATATCTTGTTCCCTTAAATTTTGTTGTTTTTGTGCAATTATGAGCAACAGCGGAAGGTAAATTGGGAAAGAGGACAAAAAAGTGTATAAAAAGGATTCATGCTGCTTAAGTTAAGGTTGTATCGTTCCATTCGTTTGCTGTTTGTTACTTTAGCAACCGTGTGCTTTTTTAAATATATTTTATTTTCTTTTCTTGATGGCACGTATCACAGTATCGCGTTACTCTATGATTTCCGTTTACTTCCCCTATAGGCTGAAGTCTTTACTTCCGATAATATTTTGTTAGTACTTCTTTGGTTTTGCAGTACTTTTGGAATGTTTACTTACCTTAACCAACATTAAATAAAGCAAAGAAACTAACAAGTGTTGTCATGTATCTGTTTTCTGCTGTTTTTTTTTTTTGTCAATAAAAATTCATCCCCATTCTTATGTTTTATGTGCGTATTTTGCATGTGAAAAATGTCTTGTAATATTTCAGTATTTAAAAAACCAAAAATAAGAAATAAAATATAAAAATTACAAGTAACAGAATCGACATGCACTTGTAATGTGATGTAATAAAATGAAATGATTTGTTCACTTACACACACACACACACGTACATTTTGATATCGAAAAACTCAACACAATGTAAATGTTTTTGCTTGAGAATATGGGTTTGTTCGGAAGTTAAGTACTTGGTTTTTTTGCTTCAAAAGAGGGAAGTGGATGTGGAAACGGAAGATGTCACTCCTGATTGAAGCTATCGTATTGATACCAACACGTACGTGTCATTGCTAAACGAAGCAATCAAGATCCGATTTCTATGTTTTTGTTTAACGTTCACTGCAATTGGCTTCGTATTATTTGAATATATTTTGTATCTTTCTGTTCGCACATGCACACAAACTTAAATGCGAAACGTGGGATTTACTTTAACTTTTTGATTTAATTGAAAACAATACATTTCCGGGAGCGTTGTTTTTAATATTCATGATTAATTCATGATGTGAATTAAAATGAGTATCTAAATAATGGTCATAAGATTCTAATGCTCCTAAGAAAGAAAAAACGCGTTTGACTATTATTAAGCACATGTAAGTAAATATTTAGCAAAAGTATTCCCAAAGCAACATTAGAAAGTATAACTTTTCATAAACTATACTCTCATGCACTTTTGAAAAGTACGACAATGCTTATTCTAATTTGTTTTTCCAAGTGTTCGCAGATATTTTGGTTCATCTATACTTACGGTGACAATTAATTTATTAAAATATAATGCAATTAGTTTTCAACATTTAAAACCATATCGAATCGTGATTATACGGAAATATGTATACGCACAAGAACATAAATGTGAAAATGAGGCCAAGTTCCTATCCAAAAGTTCAGCCGTAAAAAGCACTGAGATAAAAATAAGGACCAAGTTCTTGATAGGTACAATACCATCTCATTTCTAGGCAACCTGTCAGCTTGCAATATTTTTCTCATAATTATTTCCCATATTAGATGGAGAAAAAATATTGCCAAGCTAACAGGTTGCCTAGAAATCAGATGGCATTGTACCTATCAAGAGCTTGGTCCTTATTTTTATCTCAGTACTTTTTACGGCCGAAATTTTTGGATAGGAATTTGGCCTTATTTTCATATTTCTGTTTTTGTGCGGATCTCAGTTTTTTTCTAAGCTTTTATTTGGTACAATAAGTGGCCCCATACAAATAAGTGGTAGTCTAGCCTCTCCCCCCACAGATGAAAAATTTCCATCAAGACCGACCTGTATACCAAATTTCAGCTTTCTAGCTATAGTGGAAATTGCCCATACAAATAAGGGGCGCCCTAGTCCCCCATCTAAAAGTGCCAGTTATTAGATTTGTCTGATTGTTGGCTCAACAATACCTACCTGTGTACCAAATTTCAGTTGTCTAGCTATACTAGAAGTATCCCACACGAAGAAGTCCCCCAGATGAGAAGTGCCTGTTTTAAATTTTTTCATTAATTGCTCATCAGGACCTAAATGTGCACCAAATTTCAGCTTTCTAGCTTTACTGGAAGTGTCCCATACAAAGAAGGGGCACCATAGTTCGCCCAAATGCAAAGTGCCCTGTTTTCAGATTGTCAAACTATTTTCTCATCACTACCTGTTTAGCAAATTTCAGCTTTCTAGCTGTTCCGGAAGTCCCCCTTACAAAGAAGGGTCTCCCTAGTCCCTAGTAAATCGTAAATCGATTACTTGTTTACTAAGACCTTGCTACCTACATACCAAATTTCAGCTCTCTAGCTATAGCGGAAGTGCCCCATAATATTCATACGGTGAGCGAGTCAGTGAATAAGACCTAAAGAAGCACTTTTACGCCTTTATATCTCGAGACGCATTTATGGTAAAGCTGTCAAACTAGTAAGGTTACCTATAGGGAGTATCCTTTGATTCAAGTTTTATTATTGTATGACAAAGTGTTGCAAAGTTATGAGGGGGTAAAAACAGCGCGAATTGTTTTGTGTAATATACATTTTGTGTGCGTGGTCATGAAAGTGGCCTGGCGCACTAACGTTCGCCTTAATTCAACTTGTTCTAATAAGTTGTTTTGTCAATAGAACCATCTTGTTGACAAAGATTTTTTGTCTGACATTCAAGCGGATTTATTGAAGAAAAGTGAAAAACTTTGTAAATTGTAAAGAAAAGCGTTTGTATTAACACTTAAATTAATCTGAATATTTTTAATTTAATATTCACACACAAATCACATCTACAGTCAACAAAATGTCAAAGGAGAATAGTGAAATAAAAAAATCGAGTCGAGTCGAGTCAAATCAAAGCTGTACATATATTATTGTTTACTTAAATTTCTTGTGAAATATAAACAAATACATTTTATATATGTATGCAAGTACAGTCAGTCATATAAGTTAAAGTACGGCTAGGCAGTGTAAGTATATCACAAATAAATGACGTAAGCTCTCTTTTGTCTTAAGGAAAGTTCAATAGTTTTCTTTCTTAATAATCAAAAGTTCAGCGACCCAAAACTGGCCGCTATAATGTTATGTCTAGAAGATCTAACTTTAAAATTATCAGCCTTTTTCTGTAAACCGAGTTCGAGTAAATTTCTCGATTTCACAAAATAAAATGAATGTATTTTAAATCATATATAATAAATTAATTTCTAAAAAATGCAAAAGTAAAAAAAGTCTGAAAAAGTTTTGCTATTAGTGGATTTCATTTTTCTAAATCGAGCCGATTTAAATCGACTTGATTTATAGAAAAAAACAGGTATTTTATCCAATAATTATTGAACTTTTTATACTAAATTCAATTTCACAATATATACGAGAGCTTTAAATTTTATTTTTTTAATATTTTAAATTTCGTACGAATAAAAAAAGTTCATAAAACTTTAAGTGAGTGTATATTTACTTATATTCATAAAATAGAAGATAAAAAGGAACACAGACTTAATATCAAGCCGCTTTCACATCTTCCATTGGCATTGGTATCTCCATATTTGTTTAACGACTCCTTTATATCTATGTATATATAAATTCGTATATGCTCAATAGTAATTGCTCTTTCAAACAGAGAAAACAACGTACAGTGGCACTAGTATCCATAATAATATATATTCTTGTAAAATAAATTAGTTTTCATTTAAACACAAATTAGTTTTCATTTAAACACTAAGCTCCCTGTTTATAGAACCCAAACAATAATCGACTGGACTAGAAAATTTATGTAGAAACCACTCAAAAACTGAGTTCTTTTGATACAAATTTTATACTCATGTTCTATAAGCAGGAGTTTAAAATTTTAAATCTGTTGAGCTCTTAAATATTTTCTTTTATTTATATTAAAACTTACATTAAGAATTTTTCTTACAAAATTCCATAGGCGAAAAATTCTTCTTTAAGTTTCTGTGTTTTTCGACCCACAGTGCATTCGACATTCAGTTTGAACAACAATGTATGGGAAACTTAATTTGTGTAAATATTTAAAAGTGATGACAGGGAAGCAAACACAGCGAATAAAAAATAAACAGCGAAATTTTATTAGTAGACGTCATCATATTGTTTCCAATGTTGAAAGAGGCAATCGAAGAAAACTTAAGGATTGAAAAAAACATCAAATTGTTGATTTATCCAAAAAGCAAGTTCTTCAAGTCCTTTTGGTATTTCTGTGTGTGTGTGTGTGTATGTGCGTGTGTGTGTGTGTGTGTGTAATTTCATTACTGCTGGCACCAATTCGGGAAGAAATATTTAAATAATTTCTAAAATCTTAAAATTTTCATGCATGTGAAGAATTTCTGATCTCTTCTCATATTTCACACATACACAAAAGTGCTTCATTGTTAGACATCTTAAGCGTATTTGTTTTTCATAATAAAGTGGAAAGAAGCCTTTTCAAGATTCGGTTTTAAGCTACAATAGGCAACCATTTAATCAGGCATAAACCCATACACATGCACATACACTTTGAAAACCAAATACAACCTCTAAACTACCTCAAACACTTAAACGGGCTAAAGATACAAAAGAGATGTTTGTTTATGTCTGAAAGCGAGTTAATGGCAGCGGTTATATTGTATTGTGCGACTAATAATAATATAATACTATAAAAATAATGAATGGATTACCCCGTGTTGAATTTCGTGTCGTCTTTTTTCCTTTTTTATTTCGTTTCTTTTATTAGATCGTCCTTTCCTTATTTCTTGAAGCTGGGACTCAATCAACAGAAATTTTAACAATGAAAACATTGTGAAATGTTGACGAAGAGTTACAATAATTGACTTTTTATAATTAAATAAATAAATTTCAGAAAAAAGCCACCCCATTTCTAAAAAATCTGTTTACATTCTCAAATAGTCAGCCAACATTAATTCACACATACCATGTGAAGATCCTTATTTTCGTAGCAACTTTTTTTTCTAATATACAGTTCCTTACCCCCAAAAAAATATATGCGAAAAGAATAGGACATTTTAGAAATCAATGTATTTCAATGATTCTATGAACTCTTTGTCAAAATTCAATAATAAATGTATGGTTTTCTTAAGAAAGACAGTAAATTACTTTTAAAGCAAACTGAGCGTGGGAATATTTTATTCAAGTAATTCGTTATGGTTTTGCTTTTTATAGACTAACTAATTTCAAAACATTTTTTTTTTCTTTTTTTCTTCGTAAAAAAAGAAGATGAGAAATAGTTTTGAGTGAACGTTAATATTTGTTGATGTATCCAGGTAAGATTTACTAAAAACCATAATATAATGTATTCAAAGTTACAAATCAAAACGTTGGCTTTTCCTTAATTGAATATCCGCATATATGTATGTATTTACGTATATTAAATTATAATATTATTAAGCACGTTTTTTTATAATAGCAATGGCATTTAAATAGAAATGTTATCAGTAGCGAAATCAGAAAGTACCTGTAGTATTAGAAACTTAAAATTATTATAGAAAAAGAAAATAATTAATAATGCAGAGAAGTTGTGGGGGTTTTCCTGACACGTATTCTCTTTTTAACCGACTTCAACAAAAAAGAAGAAGGAGGTTATCAATTCATTATGGTTTTTTATGGATGTTCCCTCAAAACTCCGCCAGTTATAAGCCGATTTCGGATTTTTTCTTTATTTAAAAGAATATACTTCCAGATTGGTCCCGTTGAAAACTGGGAGGGTTCACGGCTGTACAATGTAAATACACATACCTCTTCATCTACTTCTAGTCCACCGATTCCTATGAAACTTTGCACCCACATTAAGCTTCTCTTTGAATACTACATCATGATTAAAAAAGTGGACAGTGTCACGCCCATGCAAAGTAAATATCCTTTTTCAACAATTTCTACTAAACCGATTCTTGTGAAATTTTGCATAAACATTCAGTTATTGTTGCAATACAACAATGTTCATTTATACTACTTCTACTTATCCGATTTTTATGAAACTTCGCACACATTTAGTACTCGTTAAAGTACAGCATTATGATAAAAATTATGGGCAGTGCCACGCCTATTTTGTAGTCTGTTTTTTTTGCAAGAACTATATATATGCATAACAGCTAACGCAGAAAAAACTAAATTTCATTTTCAGTAAAAAAACTCATGAATTAGTGAATATTTTGTGTAGAAACGGACCTGCATATAAACAAATTTCTATATAGACAAAAATATATATAAGTTTGCACTAGTCCGCTAAATGTTCACTCTCGATTTCCCGGAAAATTGATATTTCAAGTCTCTTCATTTTTAAACCCATGACACTTTTCATAATTGTGATATCGACCTTTACATCGGCTGTCAACATTTACATCAGCTGGTCATCTTATCATCAATGACAATCATGAAAATTCTGTCATCAACGCAATGACACACAGACATCAGAGGATAAACTGAAATTAATTCAATGACAAAATTTCATCTTTATAATAATAAACTCTAATTGCTATTATAAAATAAATGTTATTCATATAATTTTGTTAACGCTGTATGTTTCTTTAAAGAGGGCCCAAAGTTGAAATATTTACAGCACTGTTTGGCCTTTTTGTTCTGTTTGGGTAAACCGGAATTGTGCATATTTAGCCCACGTAGAGTATAAATCCTCCGGCGAGAGATCAATGCATTGTACAATTACTTTATCCTCACAATGAGCACTGAAATTAAAAAGAGGGCATAGAGACCGAATGTAATAATCTGACTACTTAAAGTAAATTCAAAATTCGTTTGTCATAGCGTTGATGTCATAATTCTGATGATAGGGCGTCACCAATGCGGATATACATTTTTCTATGATTGTAGGTATTTTACTTGTAGATTTACCATAATTAAGGGTGTTTCAATTTGAAATACCTTCTGAACTATGAAAAAATCTGTGTAATTCCTAATTTGTATCGAAAATTCATCAAAACTTGTTGTCAAAAAAATTAATTATATTAGATAAATTAATAATAATTAATATAAATAATAATAAATAATAAATTAATAATAATAAATGTAAAAAAATAATAGTGCAAACAGTACAATAATAATAAGAAACCAAAATAAAAAGGGGGAAAAATAACTCGAAGAAAAAATGTCAAAACCAATTGCGAATGTGTAGTGGAAACAGGTAAATTCATTAAAGCAATTGGGTGATCGGATAAAGTCATTCAGCCTGTAGTGGGAACGTACTATAAAATACCTACGAAACAACAAACGAATTATAAAGTTTTCGATTTTTACTAATATTTTTCTTGTAGCTCCAGTAGCTCCAGTTTCAGTTGTTGAGAAAAGCCTTTCGACCTCTATAGAAGTTGCCCGGATAGTTAAGAGGACGTTGTATAAACTATCAATAATTTTTGTCTTTTTTACGTTGTCTTCAAATAATTTCAGCTGCTTTGTTATTACCAGCGTTTAAGTTTCCTCGAAAGTTTTCTCTTTTATCACCGTCATCTCAATTAATATCTATTTCACCATTTTCTTCGTCATTAAATGCATGAAAAAAAACGTGATAACCATTTTCTGAATATCTAATTAACGTGCATTTTGGTGCATATTTAAAACATTGCAGTTGCTTTTACAAAAAAAAATTGGTTGCTTAAATAATTAATTAAAGAGATAATATTTTTTCGCTTCGTTCTTCAATCCAAAACAAGCTAACTATAATTTTTTTATAGAAAATAATTTTAAAAAATGGTTAAATGTACAGGTATACAATAATCACAGAAAACATATGTTTTGTACAGTTAAGTCAAAATCCAGCTAAGATTGATTTTTTGTATGAAAATAGTTTTAAAGTGACAAAAATTAAAGGCATTTATCCAAAAAGTGCAGTATAGATTTTAAAGACAAAAATTAATAATTTTTTGCAGTTAAGTCAATTAAAAAGCCCGGCTAAATCGAAACTACTGTACACTTTGTGCCTTCGTTGCATTCTTTCCCCTTATATAGATATTATTCCAAAAAATCCTTGTTTTTTAAAGAGAAAAAAACAGAAAATCCCGGGAAAACAACTAGCTTTAGTTGAAACAATTTTATTTCTGCTGATTTATATTTGCTTTTCCTTTCTTCTTAATATATTTTGTGATACAATCAATCTGCTAAAGTATAAAAATATAAGGCCATATTGATGTCGAAAGCTTAGCATGAAGATAGAAAAATTACAGTAGTCAAAATTTAATATGGCGGTCAACAGACGCCACTTTGTTTATACGAGAAAAAATAAAATGTCGGCGAACTATATCAAAAGGGGTATCAATCGACAGATATTTGAAAATCATCTTTAGGTTTCTATTATGATTTTTAATTTCGAACTAGAGGTCTGCACCAGCAGAATGGTATACGTATTTTTGTGCAACAACGCACTTCATCAGCATTCAGATGTTTTGGGTATCGTTAAAACCTAAACAGTGTATAATATACATACATATATAACACAAGCAAATATTCTTAGATCATTTTTTAGCTGTTAAAATATATAAAAAATTTCTTTAAACTTGTTTACCTACCTATTTTTCAACATATACTACAATACATGCTATTATATACCGTCTACAATATTTATTTATTTTTTTTTTTACGATGAATAATGATTGCAAGAAACTTTTTTAATTTCATGTTAATCTAACAAAAGTTAATGGCAGGAGTTAAACAATAACAACAAAAGCAATGAAAAAGACAAAAATTTTAAAAATGTAAACTCAAAAGAATGAAGCATAAACTTATTTGGCACCAGTTGCATCTGATTTTCTTATGAACTTTGTACCGTGGAGGCAAAAAAAAAGAAGCAAACTTAATGACAACTTTAGAAGATGGTGACAAAATGTTCGCCCAGCCCAAACAATGAGTGAGTGAATGAATGAAAGTAAAAATATTTGAATTTTTTTTTTTTGCCTTTGAAAAATAATATTTACAAAAACAGCAAAAAACACGTTACTTAAGATCATTTAATTTAAATTGTTCTTTACGGCTTGACTGTATGATACGGGCGTGATAATTCTTATAAAAATAATAAAGATTATTTAAAAGCTTTCACATCGTGTCCCTTTCAAATGTTTATTTCTCTACTTCTTGCGATAACTCGCAGGGGTTGTAAATATGTATATCCCTTCAAACGAATAATTTTGTTTTGTAAGCAGTCTTAATGCTTTTAATTAAGTCGACAAAGTTTGTGCCCGTTTAAGAATTACTTTTATAGTGTAACTTTCCCAGTTTAAAAACTTTTAATTATTTAAACCGTCTTATTTATACTTGTAGGTGGATGGTATGTACGTAATACGTATGTTTGTAGGTATGTATGTATGTAAGTCAATTTAGTAAAATTTTGTTTTAAAAAATTATACACTTATAGAGGCATCGTTGGTTAACAAAATATAAAATCGGGACTATTGTTAATATGTCATGTAATTTTTAAATCTTTAAAACTTGACCGAACATATGCCTCGACTTTTCTCGTTTTCCAAAAATAAATAATGCTTTCTCTCATTCACGTATTTTAAATCGTATATAGTAAATTAATTTCATATATGATATTATAAGCTCTAAAATACATGAAGCTGCAAAAAAATCTGCAAAAAGTTTGCTAGTAGTGGATTTAATTTCTCTAAATCGAGCGTTTTCAAATCGATCCGATTTACAGAACAGGCAGGTATATAGTAATTGTATATTTCATGTATGTCTGCAGATAAAAAAATTGTTTTTGTCTCTTCCTTCCGATAGTTTACTATGTCAAGCAAGTGGCCTTAAATGACACATTTTTCAAACGTGTCACATTTGCTTGACAATCCTGTGAAAAAAGTAACCATCCAAATACGAGAAAACGGCCAGCCACAGGCGGATACAGGCTATTTTACCGCTCTCAGAAAAATTATATATTTTTAAAAAACCAGTGACTTCCATTTTCGTAGATAGCATAATTCTTCGAGTGAACTTTAGCACTCATTTATAATTAAAAGTTTTATACAGTTTTTGATTATATTTCTCTTGGTTTTTATTTTAATAGTGGAGATATGTATATAACCATCTTCAGTTCTATTATTGTTGTACTTTTTTATCTTTTATATGTGTTTTTACTGTGGTAAGCTAGATTTTTAAATAAAAAAAGGCAATAAATGTATTTTCTTAAAAGCCAATAGACTTCCCGAAGGAACAAAGTCTACCTACGCCGCTGTAGGAAACAAAATGTTCAAGTTCTATAGTGGCGAAAAGCACAAATTGTATCTAGACTTTAACATCTTATGTATGTAGGAGTAATTGTATAAAATAAATCCTCCCATACTTGCATTCCTTACATTATATTTTCTGTATAAAATGTTAGACTTTGATGATTGTACGCAGAGATTTTCGCTAATCGACATCATTATTTTTATTAAGGTTATGAATCTGCTACGAGTCTTTCATTAATCTTTCTTTAGCATAAGAACTGTATGTGACTTTTAGGTATGTGCCGCAAGAAAATTTTTCAAATTTTTTAATAGACTTTCAAGTCAATGTGAAGGAAGGCCTGCATAAGTTACAAGCATTTTAAGGATTTTAAACAACATACTACATACAAAAAAAAATTTTGCATACTCGTATATTATTTGAATTTGGAGTTCATTTATCTAAATTAAATTACTGTATTTTTGCCGACAGTGAAGAAAAATATTACGCTGATAAATTGACAACCTTGGTATAGTTAAGAACGAAGCAGGAATATATAAATAGTGAAAAATAAAAATATTAGCCCGCCTTTTGTTTTTGTTTGGATATTTGAACATTTCTTGCTTAAGCTTTAAATTACACTTTTACCCCCATATTCATAAAAACTTATTAAAGTTAATGTTGCTTTAATTTACGAATTTTTTATGGGAGAAGTGGTTTTAAAGCAATCATTAACTTTTCTAATCGTTTGTGAATATTGGGATTAGGCTGAAAACACAGTTTCTGCTGTTTATGATGCTGAAACTAAAGGTAGAAAACATATACATAACAAGAGTAGACACTGTCTTTGCAGTTTTGCCAATAAAATATATTTGTACTAATATTGTTTAAGTGTAAAAATCTTTTGATTCAACAATTTAAGGGGCTATTCACATAATACGTAACGCTATTTTTGCAGTTTTTATACCACCCACCGTAACTTTTTTTTCAGTATGAATTATCTGATTCAAAACAAATGTCAATCTTATACGCTAGATTTATATATACTTACATCCAAATGGAGGCAAAAGTCGCACACAGAAAAAAATATTACAAGTGTTTTTCTAATTAAATCATTAATTTAAAAAAAATCAGACTTTCAATTAAATAATTTAATTGATATAATTAAATATTTAATTATTAGTATCAACACATGATGTTTTATTACACACATTCGCTATCATTTGTATGTATATCCACGAATAGTACACATACATACAAATGATAACCAATATGTGAAACAACAAGCATTTCAACGAGCTTTTATATATAGCAAAGCATTCAATGCAATGGCACAGTCTAACCAGACGCGACACGAGCCGGAAGATATTGCCGTCTCAGCCGAAGTGGCCAACATCACAATAGAGAAATAAGAAAGTATTAGTGTTTCCATTTGTTTTGTTTTACGCATACATATGTAAAATGTGCAACAATTTTAATTGGATAAAATGAAACACCAACACATAATTGCTGTCTCTTTCTCAACTGGCCGAATAAAGTTTTGCACAATATTCAGTTTAGATCTGACTGATTACACTGTACAATAAAATCGAATTTTTAATAAGTTTCTAAAATAACAAGGTTCTAACAACTGATTCTGGAATATGAATTGGAATCAATAAGTGACGATGGGAGTGTGGTGACATTCAAAAACAATTAGGCTCTGTTCTGCTGTGTATATTAAAAATTAAAATGCTATTATTTTTACTTCTTCTGAATACAACGTTACGAATCTTAGCCTATATATATAATTACCTTTAAAAATCTGGTGAAAACTTATTTTTGTGAAAGTATGTAGAAAAATAAATTAGCAGATTTAATGTTATGATACCCCACTCTGCCCCCCCCCCCTCCTCTGTTTTCCACGCTCGCTTTCAGGCAACATTTTCAAAATCGTACGGAAATATTGAAAATCGGAAAGTAGCTTTAAAATTTAAGTTAATTTAAATGTTGATTTTACGTAAAACGTAGATCTTGGAAACTTCAACAAAAACCATAAATCTAAATAAGCTTTTCTGAAATCTGAATAAGCTTTTTTCTTTTGGCACCTTCTCATATAATGTTATATAAAAGAAACGTTGAAACAAAACACAAACAAAAATAGAAAACTTGAAGAAATATGTTGTGAAAGATTTTTATTCTAATCTCCTTAAATAACTTGAGTAGATTTTGCCAAAGTACTAACGTCAACTTGAATTAAAGACAATTTATACTTCTAATACTTATTTACGGCCATAAAGCATATTTAAACTTGTTGTTATTTTTAGTATTGTTATTTAGATATTTAGATGACTTTTATCTCAGAAATTACGTTAAATCGTGCCTGTAAAAGTTATAAAAACAAACAAGTTGATTATAAGAACGGAAGCAATAGAGCCAACATACCAAATCTTGCAACTATGATTAGCAAAACGTTTCGGTTGTTTTTTTTTTGTCTGTAAACACATATACATGCAAACAAGCCCATATTTTGCTTTTCAAATATTTCTATATTTTAATCGTTCCATCAAGATAGTAGAGAGTGAAAAAAATAGAAAGAAAGAAAAAATAGGAGAAAGAAATACAAGTTTATAATATACAACTTTACATGGTGTCGTCATGAAAAGCCAAAACAGTCACAACGAAGCGGAAAGAAAAAAGTTGATGCTTTCAACATTATAACATTTCCAGCCACAAGAGCAACACACTAAAGTATTTGTAATAAATCCACAAAATCTAAAAATCTAATGATTAATTATATCAATGCGGTAGCAAAACCGGCGGCAAATATTTCTTCGTAATTGTGCCACTATTCTCGTATGGTAGGGGCGATGAAGTCAGTCATAAATGTACGAAGGCTGATCTCAAAGTGTAATATATGGGAAAAAAACTTAATGTATGTACATATTTTGTAAGTACAAGTTTTTGTCAAGAAGGAATCTTCTTGATTCTATTTGAATGCTAGCGTGCCGTTCCGCAAGAAGCCACGTAAAACAACAAGTTTTTTGTTTATGTAAAAACTTTTTTCCTCATGTAACTTTATAACGTATACTTGGTGTTGCCCTGCACAAGATATCTCGATAGCCTGTTTAAGCATTCGCAACAATAATGTTGCGATGGAAATACTCGGATGTATTATGTTAAGTACTATTTAACAAACGTTTTTATTGAACATGTAGAACGAGGAAAAGGTTTCTGTAAATCCTACAAGTTTAATAAGTTTTTTCCGGTTGTAGTAGCTTGCAAAATATATGAAACAAAACAATGTTTTTAAGGAATACATGCTTTTCTGAGCAACCACAATATATAAAAGAGTAGTTTTTTGTTCAAACTGTTGGAGGCTTTGCTACCAATACGACGAAATTCATCCGCTGAAAAGAATTAAAATAATCTTTCTGATGAATTTCGTAATGTTTACTATCAGTTGTCTATCTATGCGATGAAATTTTAATTTCATATTTTCACTTCATTTATATTATTTATTAATTTAATCGACTCATATACGGTTAATATAATAACAAATAGTAAGAGTTAACAAATAGTAAGGGAAGATATTAACTGAGCGGGAATTTTCGTGATCCCGGGTAACTTCAAAAAAATTCCCGATTTTCCTGGAAATTAAAAAGTCCGGGAAAATAAACTCTAATCTCAATGCATCCACCATAGCTTCTCGAAAATGTTTTCATTTTGATTTTGCACAATCACAACTACAATAGTTAGTATTTGATGTGACTAACTCTTAAAATAAAGTGACATTTTCACTTAAATCTTGGTGCAAAGATGGGTACCCCTCATACGAAGTAATTATGTGGCTTACTATGAAAATTAACTGCAAAATACTGGAGGTATAGACCATATTAAGCTATTTGTAAATATTCTTCATCTGGAGAGCCACCCCAGATAGACCCTCTAAATTTGATTTACGTTACAATGAAATTAAATTGAGCTTTTAAACAAAATTCTGGAGGAATAGGAAGGGGAGGAGACTGGTACCCCGCATACAAAATATTATTAGTTTTCCGAAGCTCCGTAAATGTTGAGGTAGTTTTTGGGGCTATTTCCCTTTTTGGGAATGGTTTTTTTTTTAGAAAATTACAACGAGCAAAAAAGATAAATTTTAAAAAATACAAATTATGTATTAAGATTGTAAGTTATGATGTTATTTTTTATTTACAGATTAATTCATTTTGTGTCATATTCATTTTGTTTTTCATTGTAAAAGTTAGCGAGTGAAAATATGTGATGGTAAAATATCAGCTACTGCAAGTAGTAGAAGTGCTGATGTGATGACGGTAACTTTGGTGTCAGTGTTGGTGTTGGAGTTTATTTATGCTTATTGTTTCAACTGTTTGCAGTTTGAGGATTCTTGTTGATAGGAATTGAATCCGCCTTGGGCTGTACACCATAAATTTTGAAAATGTCACGCGAAGACCAAGCCAAAAATAAACGCAGAAAAGTAGCAAACAGATGAAGTAAAGCAAGAGCCACTGTACTTACACACAGATACTCTAAATGAAAAAATTCGTATCCTGCAGATAACGCGACTAGTCTATACACGCATATAAAGTATACTCCATAGAGGACTAATACTAGTCCAAAGTTTGCCCAAATGTGGGGAGAAAACATGGTCGATTTAACCTTATGATGTCCTAAGTCTGGACCATATAACCCAGTTTTAACGATTTGCAATCGTTGAAACGCAAACACTTGTCGCTTAATTACAAACTCTTGTTTGCAAATGAAATGATCCATGACTGCACTCCATAGGACCATGTTGTTACTAGTCCATTTCAGCTAAGGGGACAACATAGTTAAATATTATTTGCAGGGTAAGACTATATACATACAAACGAATATATAAGTATTTATTATATACACATAAGAAACACGCACGCATAAATACAATTCATTTAGTTTTATTTTAGAATCAAAATTTACAGAAATGTTGTGCAAATGTATGTGATGTTTACATGTACTAGTAAGAAGAGGTGTGGGTTATTTTTTCTGAACGTAAAAGTGTAAGTTTTTGAAATATTTTGCGGTAACTGGCGGCGCCCACATGACAACTTCACTTTCTGTTATAACAACGTTCCAGGGATTGAAGGCCAAATAGCATCAAAACTATAACACCAAATGCTAAATTTTTTCGAATACTTTTTTCATTTGATTTTCGCTAAAGCTTTCTTCTATTTTTTTATAAAAAAATATTCGAACAATATCTGTATATTGTACATTTCTGTTTTTTCTTTTAGAAACAGGGTTGCTGTGATATTAAAGGCGTTTTGAGTAGGAGGTTCCTGCGATATTATGTTATTTCTTGGACATTTGACTAGGGTAACTGGGCAGGATTTATGAACAAGCATAAATGTGACAATAATTTATAGCTCATACGAGAAAGAAAAAAGAACATGAATATAATATTTTTTATTAGTTTATTCGATGTACTTATATGTTTTATTTTTTTATATATTTTTTTTGTTATGTACACTGCCAGTCACATAAATAAGGAATAGTAGACATGCATACATATATTGCTTATTAGCTTAAAACCTATTTTTCACTTAAAATTATGCAAGCCTTTTTATTATCCTTCCGAATTTGATAATATTTTTTAGAAAGTGACACATCATCTGGCAGTACGTTTACACTTGGCGAATATTTGCCCAAAAAACGTAATCACTAGTTTTGTTAAGGGTTATGGTGATTTACTTTGGTTTTTATATCACAAAATAAAGTTAATTATGCTGCAAAAATCAAATTTTATATTATTTTTAATAAATGCGAACTGATATGTAAAAAAATATTGGAGTTAAAGGAAACACAATTTTAGCTTGTCTGTTGGTAACGTTTTTTTTCGGCAAATATTTGGCTAGTGTGAACGTACCTTTAGAAACTCTGCAGAAATATACTGATTAGGGTATTCATTTTAGTCGACTTTTCAATTGTTCGACTAATTAATTAATCGAAATTGATTTTTTAAATTACTCGAAGAATCGAACAAGACTTTTACTTCCTTCGAGTTATTCGAGTAATTTTTACTCTTAAAAACTATTCGAGTTAATCGGACATTTTTTAAATTTACATGGTTTTTTTCTAATTGTTGTATGTATTTATAAATAAAATAGAGCAATTTTTATTAGCTTCGCTTTCACGTGTTTTTCCATTGAGAAACATTTTATAATTATATTTGCAGTATAATTTTTTAGAAGGTAATTTATAAAATAAGCAAACAAAATTAAAACACTTATCATTACTTCAGTGTTTTACGGAATGATAATCCCCCTTATTGTGTTTGGCAATTTTCGCCTTTGACTACGACATTTTTGTAATAGATTAAGAACAGCACGCTACATTTTCTTTGATCTCTTACAAGAATGTCGTAGTCGAAGGCGAAAAACGCAAACACGATACAGGCCAATATTTTTATTTATTAGAAAATGTCTCACATTAAGTTTATTCCAGAAGATTTTGGGCAAGTTTGGACAAATGAGAGTAAGAACAAGTTAAATTTTTAAAATTATCAAAGTTACGCAAAACTGCAGAAACGCGAAAAAGTACATTTCAGGCCCAAACATTTTATCAATGCTAATTTACTAATTTAATTCTCTTAAAACTTATTTCATACATTTATTGCATCACTTGCAGAAATCTAAAAGAATGTACAGTTTCCAATGATAAATTAACGTAAATAGTGAAATTGTCAAATAAAATAAAAATGTGTTCCAATTCACTGGTTTGAAAACCACATTTAAACATTGAACACTTCTTTTTTTATTTTTAAGCAATTTTTTGTATTTCAATTGTTGCTTATATAAATAAAAAACATGTGATTATATTATTCTTGTCCAAACTTACCAAAAAAAAAAAGCGAGTAACTTCAGACAAGAAGAGAAATAATTTGCTCTCTCCCTTACCCAATTTTTGTATTCTGAAACAATTTTGGGTAAGTTTTTGCAACACTGAGTAATTGGGCGAATTCATTTACCATCAAGAACAGACCTATTATACAGTGTCTTTTTTTATTATTTAAAGCCGTTCGAAAAAAGAAAGAAATTATTCAAAAAGAATTAAAAATTTGTCCGGTCAGTTATTTGTTTGTTCTAGATGCATAAAGCAATATTTTATTTGAAAAAACATATAGTTTTTGGATCTCTGATTTTGTAATTACTTTGGATTTTTAATTTACTTCTTCCATTAGATTACTTTCAAATATTTCAAACAATTTCCCGATCTCTATATCATCTGAAAACTACTTGCAGCCGAAGTTTCTTCTCTATTTCAAATAGTTTCTGATAGTGTCTGATGGAAATATTCCCAAGCTTCTACAAGATAAATATACTTAAAATGTGTATCCTTCGCCCTCTTATTGTTGTTGCTTGATTGAGTTAATACTTTGATAGCTACATCAATCTATCTTACAATGCCACTTAACGTTTGAAATGAAAGTAAATTTCATACAATTTAAATTACCTGCCAAAATGCAATAGAGAAAAAGAAAATTTGCATAAAATTGTTAACTCCAGCTGTTCGATTGATTAATCGAAATAAATTACTCGAATAAATTTTTACTTGAAATTGGAAATTTTTGTTTGATCGAACATTATTTTACACAAATTCTTCGATTAATCGAGCAAACATTATTCGGGTGAATACCGATAAAAGTTCATAAAATAATGTTCAAATAAATAGAATCATTTTTAAAATAGTGCGGAGCATAACTTTTTTTCAATAAAAGTGCAACTTTTTATATACAAAGAAAAAAATTTATATATAAAAGATATGCCACTGAATAATTTAGCTGGGAGATAGTTGGGCACATAATGATTCCCGAGTTGTTTGAAAAATTGCATATATGAAAACTGTCAAGTTCGAGCTAGATATTTTTTCAAAAATTATGGCTAAAATTCTAGTGATGAGTTCGCATTAGACCCAAAGAAATTCTGCCTTATAGAATAGCCAATCCTACAACTAATAATAACTATTCAAATGATTAACTTCTGAGACTGTCTGGAATAAATTTAACAAACTTTTGAGTTATGTAACAAAGCATAATTTAGAATTATTATTTTTAAAAAATTCCAGTCAAATAAGACATAATAGGAAATAATTCCCGGTGTTTTGACAATTGGCATAGTTAGTCGTTGGTACATAAATTTAACGAAACTAAAGAGTCTCCGTATTTGTCGAGCGAGCTTTTAGTTCTTGGCTCATAGTTCTGAAACTATAGCTTTTTGTGAATAAAGAAGTTAAAGCTGACAAAGTTTCCTCTTTCCTAATATCTTGATCTACAAACCAAAGAAGTCAAACGTTAAAAAAAATTTGCATCATAACCAATCTTGCGGTATACACTTTCATAAAAAATTAATATTTTCCAAACCTGTCAGTAGATGGTAGAGCTCTGAAGGAGCAAACACTAAAAAGATCCAAACGAATAGATAACGTTCTCCTTCTTTTTTTTAATCGAATAAAAGTATAAATAATATTTTATAATACTGTTTGATAAATATAAAATACTAAAGACGAATTGAAGCAAAGATGCAACACATATTTTTTATTTCCTCTTTCAAGGACTTGCAGGTTTAAAGGGAGTAATTTTGTAAGAAAATATTTTAAAAGATATCTGATTACTTTACGTTGACAATAATAGTATCATATAAGAGAGAAACTGATGTTCATTTCATGCAGTTATAGTTTTTTATTCCAAAGCATTTCATAAATGTATTCTTTAGATTTTTTTGCCATGAAATGAATATCAATAAATCTTAAAATTATATTCAAATGGAAATGGCCACAATAAAAATATCAATAACATTCGAAAACAAAATGGAAATCAACAAAAAGACTGATTATTGCCATATGCAAAGTCCAAAATGAAACAAAAGGAATCACTCGCATGTATTCATAAAAAAAATGCAAACCAAATTCCACATATTCATGTATTAATATAAAAAAAATGTACATATGAATGTTATTCACAAAACAAAATTTATTTGCATTAGTTGACAGCTGTTGAATGATCGCCACTTACAAGGTTTATTAGCAATTTAGGACAGAAAACAAAAATACAATCACATCGAAACTTCATACATGTGTACGTACATATGATGAAACGAAATGAAGGTCCTCCATATGTTTAGCAATTTTTTCTATAAAAGAATAGAATATAAATATTAAAAAAGAAGGAGCAGCCATCACAAAACAAATTCCATTCAATGACACACATCAGCAACAGCTGGTCAAAAGTGGACATTGACTGGCTAAATACTCCTTCTAAACTGCGTACATCCAACCACTCACTCACGGTTCGCCCAACAGTCTCAATAAACAAGCGACGCACAGTGGGGAAGAATCGAAATATTTTGAAAATAAATCAGGCATTTCTAAACGAATACTCTTATCGGAATAAAATTTCACACGAATATAGGAGAGGACTATTCGCATTTAATTTTGTAATACTAGCACTTTAAATTTAAATAGTAGGTCTTAAATGGAGCTATATATCACAAATTAGGGCACTTCGGTCCTGCAAAACTTTTTAACGCTTCCCAGTAAAAAAATTGCTTCAAATAAAGCAGGTTTTTACAATGAGAGAATAAAAGTAGTGCTTACAAATCTGCTGATATCGCTGCAGATTTTTGTATGGCGAGTTCCCGGTTTGGAATACTACATTTTTGAAACAAAAAGTGCTTTTTGAAGCGCTGAAAATACTCGCTATTTTCAGCACTAAAACTGTTAGTATATAGAACTTTTTCGCTTAAAAACCTGCACTGTATCAGCAGTGAAAAATATGCATTTTTTATATAGTTTCTTTCATATACATTCACTGCTCTGAAATAAGCTCTTCTTTTAAAGCGTATTATTATGCGCTTTATTGCCTTAGTGCTTAAAAAACATGAACATTTTTTACTGGGTTGGTATGATTTTCTTTCTCATCCGATTTGAAAAAATTATAGCCCTTAATATAATTTAAAAGCCACATGTTTGGTTGCACACTTATCTTGTATAGTTAGTGAGTTATACTCATTTGAAAATCGTATTGCTCAATTTTTTCAAAACTTGTTTCCAGAATTTTCCAGATATCGGATTTAGATATCAACTGATTTTTTAAAAATTGCTTTTGTTATTTATTTTGATAATTATAACATAAACGGCAATACCCCTCTGCAATGCCCTTGTGAAATTATTTTACCGATAGGATTATCTGTTTAGAAATACCTGATTTATTTCCAAAATATTTTGATTCTGTTCCACTATGCGACGCTCCATATAAGTTTCAAAGCTGCAAATTGTACGAGTTTGACCGACATATGGATGATTTTTTGTATGAACAACAACTATTAACAAACATACATTCATATGTATGTACATTAAGATGGTCCGTTTCAGCAAAAAGAATTAAGTGGCCCCCTGAAAATAAAAACCGACATTTTCTAAAAATATATTTCGGAAATATTTTTGTGTTTTGGGATAACCGTTAGTTAGCTGGACCACTTTAAAAATGGTATACTTGTTCCAGGAAACTGTATACAAAAGTGTTATCAAATGAAAGATATTATAAAGTTGCATCTAAAAACAAATAAAACAAGAGTAAAAAATATATATAATCTTTTCAAAATGCTCCAGCTCACTAACAGTTGTTGCAAAAAATTAAATATTTTGGGAATCTTTATAAGAAATGTGAAAGTTTATTTTTAGGGGCCCACTGAAAAATTGTTGTGTTTCGACCCACTTTAATGTACATGCATACTATATCAATTTCTATTTGTAAAAAAATACAAGAAACTAAATTATAATATAAACACGTACAAGTCTTTACCACCCATTATACAAACTAGATATATTTCAAACATTTAAATTGCCCCCTTCCGCTGTAATACCCATTTGTTTTCTCTTTATTTAAAAAAAAGTGTTATTGTGGAAAATATACAATTTTCTTTTTACAGTTTTTCCAATATTTGTTTTTTATACGAAAATTGTTGTTTGTCTCTTCTTGACCATCAGATTTAATAATCATTCTGATATATTGTAAATATTGTCAAAAACTCTTACAACGTTTATAAGCTATTCTTATATGGAAATAAAAGTGTAGTGCTACCAAATCGGTTTTTTTATTGTAACTTACTAACTCACGAAAACAATTGCTGATTAGCGCAAATAAGATATTTGACGTGCCACCTTTACATATGTTTGTTAATAAAATAATAATAAATAGATAAATATATTAACAAATAGATGGATAATTAGTGATTTAGTAAGTTACAATAACAAAGTACTTGGCAGCATTTCACGTTCTTATTTGCAAATAAGCACTGCGTATAAACGAGGTATATGACAACAAATCGAATGTATGTACATTTACATACATAAGAATGTATGAATGTATGTATGGTGGGTGACCAAAATGTAAAGAAACAAAATAAAAAAATATTGGGAAAAAGATCTTCTTCAGTCAAGATGGTGAATAAATTGATTTTGAAAATCCTTTTCAATACAATTAACCCAATATTAACATAAATGTATTTAAACGAACCTCAAATTTAAACTTATTGCTCCAACATCAGCAACAACTCTCAGCGGCAAACTTTTGAAGGAGTTCATTTATAAGACCTTCCTAATCTCTTTTTAGATTCAGTATTCATGCTCGCTTGCATTCTCAGGAGGGCCTTATGGAAGGCCTACCTACTCCCTTCTACATAGGTTGTTTTTTATAATGTGTATGTATTAGGCTATTCACTCGAATAATGTTTGCCGATTAATCGAATAATTAAAGTCAAATAATGTTGAATCAAACAAAAAATTTCAATTCCGAGTAAAAATTGATTCGAGTAATTTACGTCGATTAAGCGAATAACTCGGTTAAACAACTTTATGTAAATTTTATGAGTCTTTGTAGATTTCTTAATAAAAAGTGGACAAATTTATTAATTTATATAAAATTTGGCATTCAATTCGAACGTTATTTCATACTTATAGTCCGCAAGATCAAAAAATTAAGTAAATAATGTAGTAACAATAATAGGGAGAAAGAAACCAACTTCAAATGTCTTTTAAAACAATTCGGAAATATAAACATCAAAGAAAAATTATTTGAAATAAAGAAGATATTTGGCGAGCAACTAGTTAACTAGATGTTTCGTATTAAAATATCGAATGTAATGCTCGGAATTATAAAAGCTTTATTGTTACAACTTAATATTTATAACAACAATAATGCTATGCCAATTCCCATTATTTCTATTCTGCATTGAATACAGTACAGGTCGGAATATTTGAATAGTGAAAAAAAACTATTTTAATAGATCAGTTAATGATCTAATTTATGTAGAAATGTTGTTTTTTCTTTTGTTTTTATTATTATCGAATAATTTTTAGCAGTAAAGCTTACTCGAATAACTCGAACGAAATAAAAGCTTTATGCGATTGCTCTAGTAATTTAAAAACTTCAATTTATATTAATTGATTAAACGAACAATTGAAAAGTCGATTAAAATGAATACCCTAGTATGTATACATGCATATATTTTTGTTGCGAGAAAACTGATAATCCGTTACAAAAAAAACACCTTCTAAAGACAAAACAACAAATACAAAAACCTTAAATAAAAATGCAAAAAGTGAAAAGAAAAAGAAGGCCTCTAATCAGGCCTGCTGAAGAACGCCGACTACCAGGCCTGTTGAAGAAGGAAACGCAGAAGTCTTTGGCTGTCTAGGACATCGTGTGTAAAAAATGTATTAGTATGGAATGGCATAATAAGGACTTGTGTCTGACAAATAAGGGCTTCCAGAACGCCTGCTTGCTACTTCTTTTCGCCCCTGCGCTCTATTGCTTCAAACAAAAATATTCTCTATGAAAAAGATGTCTGAAAATGTAATATCAGCTTTTTTTAATAGAATATATCTAATAAAATAAATACTAGCTAGAGTATGCAAAAATCGAAAATTATAAATTTTTTATACTTATATATAAAAAAGATACCCCAAATGGTATTTTTTCCATTTTTTAAACTTTCATTTTAGCGAGCGTTTATTGTACCTAAAGTTTAATTAAAAATATGCAAAAAATCGGTTGAAATTGCGTAATCCTGTCCCATATATTAATTTTAAAATATTATTTAAAAAATATGTTTATTTAGACCTTATTAAATGTATCAAATCAAATACATACAACACCTGGAGCTTAATTAACGACAGAAAACAGCTAAAGAATAGACTAAACTCTGCCAGAACAAGGTCCAAAACAGTGCAGACTTTATACTCCTCAACCGAAAGGATGGTGAAAAAGAGTGCCATGAAAGATAAAAGAACGTGGAGTGATGCAAATGCAGTGCAAGCACAGGCAGCAGCACCCACCCATCGTAGCAGAGCTATGCTCAACTCTGTGCGTAAGCTAACCAGGGCGAAATCTGCCAAAACTAGACCACTTGAGGATAAGAACGGGGACTTAGGAACCTGGGAGGACTAATATACGGACCTGCTGTCAAAAACACAAACGGGGCAAGCCAGAATTTGTAGTTGCACACACCACCAAGATATCAGCTCAGCTTGTCCGACCATACCGGAAATTGTAATAATAAGGCCCCGGGCCCTGAAAACATTGCCTCAGAACTACTGAAGGTAGACCCCCTGGTTAATGCTCATATTCTCCTCCCTCTTATACGTGAATTTGAGCAACTGAAACTCTGCCACAAGAGTTAAAAGAAAGGTCCGTTATTATCCTCCCTAAAAAGGGTAACTTATCGCAGTGCAAGAACTGGAGAGTAATCACTGTGATCAACATGGTCAACAAAATATTAGCCCACATAGTCAACAATAGGCTGTCAGAAGTTCTAGTACCTAACCTAAGACAAGAGCAAGCAGGACTTAGAGCTAGAAGTTCATGCAGTGATCACGTGAACACCTTGCAAAGTATCGTTGATCAGTCAGTGGAATAGAGGATTCCTTTGTAAGTGAGCTTCATTGATCTCGAAAAACCGTTCGATATATTAAGCCACAGAGTGATCTGCAGTGCATTGGAATGTAAAGGAGTGCCGCCGAAAGTGATCAATCTGGTCAAAGAGCTATACAATGAAGCTAGTTCTCAAATGATTCACGAGAACCAATTAAGCGCCAATAGAAATATCCAGACTGGTGTCCGTTACGGATGTGTTCTCTCGCCTTTACTGTTCAACCTAACGCTTGACACAATAATGAATCATGTAACAACCAACAACACCGGTATTACAAGGCGCCTACATGGCACACTCGAAGACCTAGATTATGTAGATGACATATGTCTTCTGGCACACAGACAATCCCATATCGAGACAAAGCTTCAGCACCTGAGTGAGTGTCCAGCTAAATCAGGTCTTGCGAAAACCAAGATAATGAGGATTAATACCGACAATATTCGACCTATACTTCTAGACGGAAACCCGGTAGAAGTTGTATTATTTCCAGCAATGGTATGAAGTATTATTTCCAGCAATGGTGGAGCAAGTGATGACATAAGATGCTGCATCACAAAAGGTAGAGCATCGTTCGGAATGCTGAATAAAGTTTGGCGGTCTGCATTTTTAAGTGCACCCACCAAACTCAAAATATTTGACGCTAGTGTGAAATCCGTCGTTCTATATGGTGTGAAACATGGCACGCTGCCACTAAGGAAATAAATGCATTCCAAGTGTTCACAAGCCGGAGTCTGAGGCAAATCCTACGCGTATTCTGGGGCAACACTGTATACAATGCCACATTGTGGGCAGCAACAGATCAATTGCCAATAAAAACCAAAATTCGTCGACGTAAATGAAACTGGATTGGGCACACTACTAAATTTTTTGCATTCCGTACAGTTTTTGCGATTTTTAATCAAAATTATGACTTGTTTAATATTTTGCAATTTTTCGCGAATTTTCACTTTTTTCGCGACAGGCGTAATTTTCACAAATTTTTGGTTTGGTTCCATTTTTAGGGACATTTAAACAATATTTCGCTTTGTAATCTTTAAAATTTTAGCAAGTTTTTGTAAATTTTCATAATATTCTCGTTTTTTCCCGAGTGTTTGACTTTCATTACAATTTTGAAGCTAGTTTCCAAAATTGCATTTTTTCGCGAATTTTCGACATTTTCGCGATATGCTTGATTTACTTTAAGTTTTTGGCATTTTTAGAGTTCCATTCACTTATACTCTACTATTTATAACCTTGATTTCGCTATCTGCATTTATTTATTTTTAATTTTGCAAATAGTCATAATTTTGCGAGGTTTTTTGAACAACTCTTCTACAAGCTGTTATAGCTGGTTACCGTTCTATACTTTATATTTTTTTACAAATTAATCTAACAAATAGAATAGTCCCAGACAATAGAACTATTTGGAAAACATATAAAGCTCAACAGTATAATTAAAACGCACTTTTGTATGAAAATTGCCAACAACAAAAATACAATACAACACATACGACGTTAATACGTGCTTGTGAATTGAACATATATTTTTTGCTTTTTGACGACGTTGCAGCAAATGAGCGATATATTTTATTATTATACTGGAAATATCTACTATCAATTATACAAAATTTTATTATGCACAAAAATAACTCCTTTCCCATAATCGTATGACCTTTTATCTTATCCGATTTTTCATCTATAATACTTAAAGCAAGATCTACTGATATACTAGGAAATAATGATACAACATCAAGTGAAATCAATTTTTCACTAGTATCTACCCTTACTGGTTTTATCCTATCTTTGAAATATAATGAACTATTTACATTGTATTTGGAATCTGCTGTTTGGTATTAATGACATAAAGCTTGGATAAATGATAAAAAAAATGTAGAATTTAAGATAGACTAATTAAATATTTTAATTTATCTAAATTCAAGCATTGAACTAAAACCGAAATCTTCGCTTTCAACTTTTCCTTATTCCTTTATAATTATCCCATGTTCAATATTTTCTTAATAATGATACGAACTTTAATCTAATACCCAAAAATATATTTTCTTATTCAATATGTATAATTTTTTTAAGCAAAGAAAGGAAAAGTAAAAATATGCCAAAAAAAATTTGAATGCTCCTTTTTATTTTAGTCGTATTTTTTATTTTATTCATAACCCAAATCAAGAACAAATTCGTAGACAAAAAAGAATTTAAAAAATTATTTGGCCTCCAATGAGGAATGTACACACTCGCATTATATATATTAAAAGTGTAACCATATTTAGTGCAAAAAACAACTTAAAAGTATGAACAACTTAAAAGTATGAACAAGCATAAGCAGAATAAAGGGAAGATATTCACCCGAAAAAACACAAACTACTGATTGTTAATTAAATAAATGTTAATTACAATGATATTCAATTCTCCCATAAAATACCCGCAATCAAAATTTTATTTTGGGTTTTTTACGCATTCTTAACTTTCATGTAAAGAAAGTCCTTTGATTTTCAATTTGATTATACTTTATCAAATACATTCAAAATGATCTTTGCTTTATGCTAAAAATTTCATTTTATAAACGAATCCTTTTATTTCTGTAATATTAAAAAAGGCCTGATCACCTGCGTAATATGCAAATTTATGCAGGTTGTATTTAATGAAGCACTCCCTGCGAAAGACTAGGGAAATTTCCAAAAATTAGTTTTTCAAACGAAAAGCTTATGACGCTTGGCCGGTATTTTACAAACAAATATTCTTCATTGGTAACGGGTTTCACTTGGAAAAGCAAAAATTCAAAAATTATTTATATTGGTTACAATTTTCTTGCGGTTAAGGCTCGATATGTTAATATGTTATCAATAAATTTCAGGTTAAACAGATTATAAATTGGCATTTTGTATAGAAATATTTAATTGCTTCATGTCGGATTTATTTGCTGAGAAAAAATACAACAAATAGTTGTGAACATTTCACTTGTGTTACTGCAAACGTTGATTATGCCAAATATTTACCTAATGTGTCTGTAACTTAAATAAATAAAATTTTATTTTTCACAATAAACTTAAGAATATATTAATTGTGTGTGCATACACGATTAATGTGTGTACAAATTTGTATTGTGGTTGTGCGTATACGTATCAGTTGTGTATTTAAAGGGCAACTGAATAATTATGACCTGAAGTGCTCTGAGGGTGAAATTAGACTTTACTGCTGTAGTACACCCGGGTGTTATTAAACTTAACACCAAAAGCTTCAAAAGGAAATTAATGATTTTTCTTATAAAATAGTAAGCACTTGTAGTATTCATCACACAAACATGTATTTACAATTATTCAGAGGTTGAGCATAATAATAAAAGTAGGCTTAGTAGCCAGCCATAAGAAAACAAAATCAAAATCTTAATAATTTTAATATTTAACGAAAAAAAAAACACAAATCAATTGAATAAAAATAAGCCGTGTATAATGTTGCGAAATTTGAAAATGTCTTTGCTGTCGTATCGATTATCTGCTAGAAGATTCTTTATAAGAACACCCCAAATATCCGCTGTTTTAATATTTGTAAGGTGTAATTAATAGGACACGATTTTTCTAATACAGCAACCGAGTTAAAACCACAAGAAAGAAAACTCATAGTCCAGATCATTAGTGCACGGAGGTAATTAACTAAGCAGGAGTTTTATATGTGTGTCTTAAAAAGGATATCTTATTGGCATAGAGAGAGGCGAAAATAGAACAAATAAAACCACCCTCCGGTCTCTCACGAACCAACAGGAACTCTTAGTACACTTTTACAATTTAACATTTATTTAAGTGTACAAGTAATTACTAGTTTGATACAGAAATAACAAGCAACAAAAATAATATACAATTGTTATGTTTGAACACTTGAAACTACAAAAACTCACGTCAATGGGAAATAATGTTTCCGTTTTAGAAACAACAAACTTAGCAACCGAAATTTAAGTAGTGAAGGACGCCATTGTACTTAAAAACCGCCCAAAAATTTTATATTGTTTATTTATATATTTACTGTATACTTAATGTTGTTGCGAGAATGGGATTTGTACTCGAAGGACAAAAAATTATTTCTTTTTCATAAAAATTTCAAACCAAATACATCCTGTTTGAGTGCATTTTAACTAGTATTTGTTTCAAAGTTTGTTAGTTTTTAAAGTTTGTTTGTGTTCCACGCTTGTATTAGCAATCGATCGTGTTACTGATAACCGATCATTATTAAAATTATTCACTGTAAAACAGGTGACACATGTACGATTCCTGATAGTACTTTTGTATTTGTGCTAATTAAAGTGTTGAATTGCATGTTTTCATGTGGGAAGCAGGTGATATTTTTGTTAATATTGGGGTGGTGGTTGTAGTATCGAGGGTGAATAACTTTTGTAAATAAAAGTTCTCAAATAATAAACAATATTGTTATTGCTTAATTGTATTTTAATTGTTGCATTTATTAAATTGAAATATATGTGAATACGTACTAGTGATGCTACGAATATTAGTATTCGAATCGCCGAATATTCTCCTCTTTCATGATATTCGTATTCGTATTTTTTTTAATAGAAGTAACACAATCAGGCAATTAATGCCTACCAGTTAATTAATTAATGTGTTACCTTGTTTGGGAAAGGGATAGTATAGAGAGAACAGGTGGTGAAGTGGGAGAGATATAGAAAGCTTAAATAATTTACAACTCTGCTATTGCTCGGTTTTTGTAGAGCACTGTTGCAAGCCAATCTGGTGTCAAGTAGAGGCATTGAGTTCTTTTACTTCGCCAACGGTTCTGCTACAATACCGACGAAGGAGGGTGCTGTAAAGTGCATTAGGATATGTTAGTATTAATCGGTGCCGGTACTGCCAAAGTGGCCAGTGCTATGCTTTCATCACTTGAATAGATAAACAACAGCCAAAAAATAACACACCAATGTACATGAGAAAAGTGCATGATGTTGTTGGCTTGCCTGAAACTAGACTTGAACTCAAGACCTCAGGGTTTGTAGTCAAACGCGCTAACCACTCAGCCAACAGCACCCTCAAATTCGTCAAATTCAAGCGAATATTTCACAAATATTTTGCGAGTTCGTTCCAAAAAATAATAAATAATAAATACTGAAAATTAAACAAAAATATTAACTTTTAATCATTTTTACTTAAAAAACCCTCTATCTCTAACGCAAAATAACAAACTTCTTTTAGTAAAGAAAAAAGAAACAAAATATATAATTAAAAAGTTTTTTTTTGGGAATTATTAAATTACATTAATTTTCATTTTGCAACGAGCTTTTTCCCAAATTAATATTTTACTTTTTAAGTAAAATGAACTAAATCGACTTGCAATAGCGCGCTGGCAATGTATTGCCGTTGAAAGAAATGCATAGCCATATGCGTTGTTACCTTTGAACACATTTCCGAAATATTTTTTGGTTATTATTCAGTTAATAAAGACTTGTAGTGACTTGTGCGCAAGCAGTTTTCATGTAAAGAAATCTTGTGTGCTTGAATTAGTTCAGTATAAACAACTGTTATCGACATGAGCTTTTTTCTGAACACACTTTTAGTGTCCTTGGCAAAAGCTACGATATTTTGCATTTGCACTTTCGCAAGACCATTTGCATCAAACACTGAACTCCGCTATTGTAATTTTGTTTTTAAATGGTTACTCTGCCAATTCTCAACAGGTTTTAATAATTTTTTTCCCAGTAAAAAACTTGCTTCCAATAAATGAGGTTTCTACTATAATGGAATAAAAGTAGCGCTGACAAACCTGCTGCTATCGCTGCTGATTTTTATATGGCGAGTTCCCGGATTGGAGTACTATATTTTTGCTCACAAAAGCGGTTTTGAAGCGCTGAAAATCATCAACATTTTCAGCACTAGAACTGAAAATATATGAAAAAAATGGTTCGATGTGGATTGGCGTCGTTAACGCCATTTTGAATTTTTCTTATTTCGTTACTTTATTTATTTTTATTAATTTCATATTTTTACTCAATGTTTGTTATTTTAACTTCAACTAGTATCGAACTAAGAACCTTCAGGTTTGAAGTCCAACGTACCAATCACTTGACCAAAAACACTGTTGCAAAACGGCACCAAGGAACTCAAATAAACGTACTCTTCATTACTCTTCGCTTATAAACCTGCTTTGGATCAGCACTATAAATTCAGCTTTTTTGTATAGCTTGTGTACGAAGCTTTTGTATACGTAAAAAGCAAATACTTGTCTCGCTTCAAAACTTGCATTGTTGTGACGCTATGAAATCAGCTTCTGCACAAGCTCATATTTTAAAGCGAATTATGAAGCGCTTTATTTCTTTAGTGCTTCAAAAAACATGAAAAATTTTTTCTGGGATGTTATAAATTACATTTTTGAAGAAAATAAAAAAATTGGTAGGTTCTGAAGCAAAGTGTTGCAAAAAAATACGCTGTAATTTTAAAAATAGGAAATAATAAAAAATGTTATTTTTCTTTTGATGATATTTCTATGAAATATAAGTCAAACTAAAATCTTTTAAATGTACACGGAAAACTTATTCGACACCGTTTAGAAATTTAAAATCGGTGCAGACAAAACGCAGTGAAAAATGTTTTTGTCCGTAAAGTCCCAAAAAATAGTATATTATCGATGTCTTCCGACTTTGAGGGAGTATTGAAATTTTTTTAAATAGCAAAATGATCTACTCAACTATACCTACAAGCCTCACTCAGTCGTTTTTCACGAGTATTTTCATTGCGACAGCGTGTGATCTAAGTGATCTAAGGAAGTAAATTTCCAACTTCCTTACGGTTTCACCCATATTTCATGGAAGGTATATCAAGAAAATTATACTCAATGAAAACCATTTTTTCGTAACTATACACAAAAGATTAAAAATAACACAAAAGATTTTGATGCTAGTATTCTATTTGATGAAAATTGTGTTAAAATTGGAAAAATAAACTGCGCGAAAAACAATTCCAAAGGTAAAAAAATATTGCACTTGATACTGTCGATATTTTTTTTAATATCAATATATCAGTATATTGCAGAAAATATCGTCTTATCGATACAGCATTACCGTTGAAAATTTTTAAAAAAGGGGCACAAAAGAGACATTTTCAAAATAAAAGAATGTATACTTAGAGGAATAAAAAGTGTGAAAAATATAAATAATTAAATATTTAATAGGCAAACCTGTTCCTTGTGAATTAGTCTATGCTCATATTATGCAACCGATTTTGATAAAACTAATACCATTTTAAACATATTTTTTCACAGACGTGTACAATTCATATATTGTTAAAATCAGTTTAGTATTTTGGGAGCTATAAGCATTTAAAGTTGCTACTAATACATACACACGTATTACTCATGCATGTAAGTTTAATAAAAGAAACAAAAAAACAAGATATTTGTCCCTATGTTTTAATGTGAGAGAATTTTGAGAATGGCATAGGAACAAAAGTGAAGATGGATCAATAAATTGGTTTATCTCATTGGAAGGTGCTTTCTTTTTATAGTGGACAGCTCTTTCTTTTTAGGGTTCCGTGCACTAAAGGTGAAAAAGAATCCTACTTGATTGCACTACGCTGTCCATCTGTTTGTCAGTTAAGAAGAACCGCAAAAGCTACAGACCTGAAATTTTCACAGAATATGTGCAACTTTGGCACCTACAGCAACAACTACTGAAATTGAAAAAATCCTAATGTAATATATGTATAGGCAGTTGAGATATTTAGAGTAAGTGAATTATTATATAGAATACACCAATATGTACTGAAATTTAAACAATATAAAATTTAAAGGGTATTCTATCAGGTAATGTTATTTTGACGATGTAATTTTTTTAATGAGCTCTATCTTGGAAACCGTAAGAGCCAAACTCTTGAAATATTCACAGTTAGTGCAGTATTTTAAAGGCAACAGTAACGAAAGGCAAACACACAACAAACTGAAAATTAAGGGTCTTCTATTAGGTAATGCTCTTTTTAAATTAAGGTGCAGCGTATGAACCGCAATAATTAGACAATTGAAACAAACAAAATTAATAATTAAAGGATATCCCTCCAAGTAATGAAACGAGCAAGCCGAGAAGTAAATCCATTCCTTGTTTGAGAGTTATTTTATAAGGTTGTTTGAACGCTTTTCAAACATAATGGTTAAAAATCTATTGATGAGTTGTCAATAGCTGACGCCCCAGTTGGGTGACCCAACGAAATGCAGACATATATGTATGTCGATTGGCTAACCCGCAACAAATAAATATATATTTGAAATTCTGAATTTTTTTCCCACATAAAACAGATATGTATTTAGGTACACTATTTCCTCATTTCATTAAAAATTTTTGTTTTTGTCAGATTTAAAGAACGCTTCAAATAAAACAATTTATCATCAATAACGTAAAGTCTAAAAAATTAACAGACATTCTTATTTATACAAAGCACAATATTACAGGAGATGGAATTGTGGAAATGTGGAAATTTCTGTACATATTAAACGCTCATGCATCTTATAAAAAAAACAAATTCTCACTTCCGTTTGCTACAATAAATTTCCATAAAGAATCGGAACTATTTTTTGTGATATGTAATAGACTGTCCCATATTTTAGGATGCGTTCGTTCGTAATGCATTGCTTATCATAACGTAATTGCAGTGCTATCATTTAAGAAACAAGTTACGCTGTCTTAATAGCAAAGAAAATCATACAAAAGATACAAATAAAATATGTTTCATCATGTCGTATCGCAGTACTTGCGAAATTCGTTTGAACTTGATTTAAACGCAACTCGGCACGGATTAACGTTTCTAAAAGGGGTCCATATTTGTTTCAGGAGTACTTATCATCGGTACGAAAGTATTTGGACGATATACGTCAAGAATAAAAATCAAAATCGAAAAATAAAGGCAAGTACGTGAGTATATGCATATGTATCATATATTCACATATTATCCTGTCTCTTATCCTTCGAAATTGAATTTTTTATGCATACCTTCAAAATATTTTCCTAATGACACAATGTACTTTAGGAAAAAAGTTTCGTCCTTTTTATGAACGTCAACCCGTGCCGACTTGTGTTTAAATCAAGTTCATACAAATTGCGCTAATACTGCGATACGACATGATGAAACATGTTTAATTTGTATGATTTTCTTTGTTATTAAGATGATGTTATTTGTTTCTTAAATAATCTTTTAACTCATTTTAATTCATATTTTGTGTATGATTTCTTATTTGTGCATTTTTTATGGTATTAAATCTTATAAACGCATGTGTTATGACTAATAACCCAAGAAAACTTAATGTTTTTTCAAATAAATTACTCAATTTAATGTTTGTTCCGCAACATAAAAAACAGCTTTAATCTGAGAACAATATATTTCATGTACAAACGCATGAATATATTGAACTATAATTAATGAATTCACTTTGATTTGAATATATAAATTATGAGTGAATATCTGCAATCCTTATTACATACCGAATATTTCAACAAATGCAGTAAAAACTATAAAGAACAATAAAATTTATACGAACTAAAAGAAAAATGATGTATTTAAGACTTGCACTGATAATAAAATGAATTACAGTTAAAGGAGGTTGCAAAATCGTGATCAATCACTATCTCGAATATTACGTATTCGGTATAATGATTCAGGAAATAGCAACGTTTGCATTAACGCGTAAAACTGCCATAAAAGCGGTTTCAACTCCTTTTTCCAATATATTTTTAAGATGATTTTTACAGTAATCAGGACAAAACTGTTTTAATATAAGAAAATGGTACGGAGAACGCGAAACTCATTTTTTATTTGTAATTAATTTAATCGCAATTGTGCATCGGTAATACCAAACGCATAAAAAATAAATCAAAATGTTGTGAAGCTGAATCTTAAATATTAAATGCTAAAAAATCAGTTTGAAATCAACAACTAACTGTCCACTTGCACGTACGTTACGCGCGTATTTATTTACTACCTTCAATAAATTTTATCTTAATGCTATTGAAAATATTTTATTTGCAGGTGAGGAACACGCATAAACGTAAATTTAGTATGTTTGTGTTAAGAGCCATTTATATGACTCAAAGAAAAAATTTAAAAATTTTACTGGCATTTTTTGTCAACTTCGAGTTTATTTCACAAAAAGACAGACCACTTCAATCAGTATGCAAGATGTATCGTTTACATTTGTTACATTTTTGCCATATTCTTGATGATACATTGCTGTTAAAATCAGAAGCGGAAATACCTTTGAGGTTTTAATAGAAAATTTATGATCATTTTGAAGCAAAGGATGTACGCACAGTGTAATCCATTTCGAAAAAATGTGAACAAAGTTCTATTTGGAATGTATAATATTATATCCTATATTGCTCTAGAACAAGGCCTTTCACAGAACCAGACCGACTTTTACTAAAGAAAAATCTCTACACCGGCTAAACTTTCAGTTAATTTTCGTCTACTTGACTATTTTTCTTGTAATAAAGGGATTTGGTATTAAGGAGTGGTATGCAGTTCTGCCTGAATTTCAGGATCGAAATTTTGCATTTATTTCTATACGGAAAACTTGTTGTGTAGAGAAATTTGATTTCATTCACGCAAATTCACTTAAATTTATTAATTATAACGTGCATAATATAAAAAGTTATTCACAAGACCCCACAAAACAAAATGTCAGAAATTCCGTAAGCAAACAATTGTCTGAACATTAGTTTTTGTTTCAGTTGACGGAAAAAAATCTCCACTAATTGATATCACATCCCTCTATTAGACAAAATGTGTATTAATTTTTCTTTTCAGCTGCGTACTACCAAACGGAAAGTTGCCTGAAAATTTTAAAACCTGAATTTCAGTTTTTTTTACACACACTTCTTATGGGAGCCTGAAATTCAGGCAGAACTGCATACTACACTTAATTGGGTAAATGTTTTTTGTCCTATTTTTCTAAATATATTTAATATCAACAATCGTACCATTGTTAATTTTTGGTTACATACTTAACAAAAAAAAGTGTATCAGTATAAATGTTTGTTAATTTTAAAAATAGATTTTATCGTATAAATGACATTCTAAGATATTTGATGATCGTTAATCATTTAATGCTTTTGAACATCATTTAAATGAAAGTATATATTTACCAATAAACTTTAGGTTGTCATTGAAATGACATTAGAAACAGAAGAAGTAATTTTTATATATGAAAACACGCAACAAACAGATCGATCAAAATATAGATTTTGATTTTTTGCTTTAGCTTTTGTAAAGGATTTTCTTTTTATCTTCGTTTGAAGCATTTTCCCTTTCCATCATTTCTATAAACTTTTTTAAAAAAGCCTATCAATTTAAACAGGGTTATATAAGTATAGATTTACGTGCTCTTGATTGCAAAATCCACAAAACTAGGTTTTTGAAAACAGAAATGCTTGTGTCAACAGAAAAAGAAAAGAAGAAATAGTCGTAGAATTAAAACAAATATACATGTACAAAATACATTCATAAGTATGTGTATTTTGGGGTTATTTATATAAACCCTGTAGGAAATATTAATAGTGAATCAGATATTGTTACCAGTACTACGGACTTACGTGCGTGTCATTGAGAATGCACTAGTACTAACAGTACTGCTGACTAGGTACTCCACTTGGTTACATATGTAGACATTAGAACCACATATTTACTATAGACAATAGTACTACTGACTAGGTACTTCTTTTGACTCCACAAGTGGATTCACGAGCTTGTAAACAATGTTATTCCTTCGATGTTTATATCCAATTCAATTTCGTCATGGTTTTCTTCCACATTCCTTAGCTAAGTCTTCCACGTTCCTTAGCTGAGTTTTAATTCCTATGTGGCAAATATTCCCGGAAAAAACTTGTCTGATTAATACTTGACGTTTTTTGCCCAACAGAGCTGCTGCCGTATTTCCAGGCCTTTCTCCTGTAATATAGCAAGCAGCTTCTTCAAAAAAATTCTGGAGGGCGCTGTTTCAATATACCAATTTTATATTTTGGTTTTATTTAATTTATTTTTTATTTACTCAAAGTAAATAAATTTACAAATTAATAATAAAGCATTAGTGCGATTCTCTATTCAATTTTAACAATAGTTGTCATTGTTCAAAAATTTAACGAGCAAATTGTCGATTTTTCTACTCTGTAACATTTTTAACAATATTTGCTGTTTTTCAGTTGTTAACGAATAGACAAGGAGTCAGCTGTTCAGCCGTAGCACGTACTCTGTGCCAACAATTAAAATTAATTTTCTAGTAAAATAAACAAATATATTTATAAACCTTTTACGTTGAAATAACAATATTTGTATTACTTAGCTCCAGTTTCTGACTTAGTAATTAAATGGTTCTTAAACTTAATTTCTATTTAAATAGAAAACTCATTTTTATAGATCACATTTAAATATAACTTATGACACCAATCTTGTACACTTAAATTCGATTTAAGTTTTATAAATTACCATATGATTTTGACCGCTTGTTGTTCTTGTGCAAACAAACAAATTGTGGCCGCTGAAAATTCAACTTTTGTTGGCGTAAAATTTGGGCTTTCTTTGGGTATATTTGTCTTTTTGTGATTTTGTAAGCTGTTTTTATTCTTTTAAAACATTGCAGAAACTCTTGATTATTCTTATTTTTTGCATGAAGAAAAATATATATTTGTTGGATTTTGCTTTGTTTATATTGAACAGCTGCTTTTTTAGGAAATTTATGGGAAATTTATAATAGTTGATGGTGCTACCATATTTTTGTCACAATTAAATAAGAACAACTAAATACGACTGAAAAACAGAAGTTGTGTTTAATTAAAATTTAAATTTATATGAAAATCAACTAAATAAATATTTAATTGCTGAGTCAAAAACTGGCCATTAGACATTTGATTTAACAATAATTTTGCACAAATAACAAAATTAATGAAAACAAATTTTGTACACTGTTTGGCCATTACAAATTCATTTGTTTTTGTTATATTCCTCTTTGCGCTTTTCGTTTATTTTAACAGAGCGGCCAGCCACATGATGCCAGATCTAAACAATGTTGTTAACGAGAAGTCACAAAATCGTAAAATCGTTAGTGCAAACAACTTAAGAAGTTGACAATATAACAACTATTGTTATTGTTAAAAGTTACAGAATATCACTACTGGCTGCAGCGGCCTTCGTTCTTAATAGCTGATATGTAAAAGTATATTTATTACATGAATTTAAGCTAAAAAAATATTACAACTTTTTAAGTATTTCAGGATGTATGTGTTTTCTAATAGCTCCAAAATCTGATTATTGTATTGACTCCAAAATGGGTTTTGAAAATGTATCGTCACTAAAACAAGATAATAGGTGTGATCATCATGAGATGTGTCTTACATTTTGGCCTTAACGGCTAATTTTCTTTCTTCAAAGGGTGTTTTAAACGGGTTAAGATCTTTTGTTGATATTTCGACATTTTTATGGCATACTATATTTTTTGTACGTTTGGTTATTCATTTTGTTATATGCGTTGGGTGAAAGTAAAATTGATTGTTGATTTAGATTCGTTGTATATGAGTGCTTTGTCATCTTTTTTTGTGTAGTTGCTAAGAAATATTGTTGGGAATAAAACTGCTTCTTTAGCATTTTTGTCAGGAACTTTAGGATTCTTATGTGCCCTGGAGTATACAGAATTTTAGTGTTGGTTTATCTTAACAAAGATTCACGTACTCTGAACCAATTTCAAAGTCAATTTAGTAGCAGACAAATCATCGATAGGCTCCACAAATTCTCTAAGGTTTGAAATTTCACTAAAATTATTTTCATCATTATCACTATTTCTATTTTATATATTATTGATTGCTTTTTCACGATTATTTTATAGTTTCTTTTGCTCATGACATATTTATGTAATTGCTAAAATATTTTTGTAATATAAATACTTTTATTGACTATCTAATTTCAGTATTTTACTACTTTTTTTATATAAAAAAACTTTAGTTTTACACGTACCACATTTATTTTCAACAAAACAAAACGAAAAAAGAAGCATGCTTTCAGCTGTCAAATATTTCTCTACCCATAACCGGCAAAGTAAAAAGTGTAGACGCTTTGTCAACAATCGCACCAATTTAGTAGATAAAAGTGGTGACTTGGAGACACTTAACTCCATGCTTCCTTCATGGAAATAACTCCTGTGAAGTAGGCAGTGAGTGAATGTAAGTGTATGAGTAGTTTGTTTTTCTTCACAGATTATCCTCTGTTTACTAAATAAAAAGATTTCATTTGATTTTCGATTTTATTTTTTAGGTCGATGTGTGTTTCATTAGCATTTTCATGGATTAGATGTATGTACGTACATACTATGCTGCCGGTTCTTAAAACGCATGCAAAACCATAAATTTTGAATATTACAACATCGCAAATCATTATTCAGCACAAATGCACAATAGAAATATTGATATTTTTTCTATTAGTTAAATATCTTATATGCACAAGCATCATATGTAATTGTCACTAAACCTTCGTACTCATATCAATTCATTTTATTCACCTTTATCAAAACTTTCCTTGAGGTTTGTTTTTGTTTTTTGCTTCTATGAAAATTTATTATCAGCGTTTCGTAAAAAAATCTTTTGACTATTTGACGATATGGCGGAATTCATTCATTCCAAAATAATGAGCTAAAATACTATAACTAATAGTTAATTGGGCATTTTTACTAAAAAAGAAGAATTTGCTCACTGGTCCTCAAAAAAGTATATGGGCATTTAAATCGAATCTGACTACTTATAAATTGACTCGATAACTACTTATTTTTATTTGAGAAGTTCAAAAATGAAAAGGTTACCTCTTACAAACGTACTTACAACAATCGACTAATTATTATTTCACTTACTGGAAGCTAAAAAAATAAGCAGTCAACTAAACAAAATAAAATTGTATGGATACTATATTTACCCAGGAAAAACTACTGCTTGAGCCGAAGTAGGTTTGTAGGCGAGAGAAGCTGTTTATTGTTTCTCCAGGTTCAAAAGGATCTTCGAACAGGCGTTATTTTTGTTTGCGATGTCCCACATGTGAGCTCTTGGCTTTTACCTTCCTAGAAGGAATAAGTGAGAAATGGAAAACGAAAGCATGGTTTAAATATATTTTTATTTGAAACGATGCATGCGAGAATTCTTTAAAAGATTAAATAGAACACTGAAGATGACATATAGCTGAAACCGATATATTTATCAACCAAATTTGACTTGTGATTAGAGTTTTCTTTTCCCGGACTTTTTCATTTCCCGGGAAAGCGGGATTGATTTTTCAATTTCCAGGGAATTCCCGGGAATTGCCGCCCAGTACAAAACGATACAAAATAGCATTTCACTTTATTTATTTGAACAAAAACAAAAACTAATTCTCGAGATTTATTAAATAAGGTTATGGATGCATTAAACGTTAGTAATAAAATTATAAAATTTGAGGTCTTTAGCCGTGCCGTATGGTTTTTAATTTAAATTAAAACATGTTATTTTTTATTGTATAACTTCTGATTAGTAGCCACCCGAAGTAAAAAATTTACTAATTTCATACTTTTTTATAATTTCCGTAGCTTCTTAAGTAGAAAAGATATTGCAATGACATGATTTATTTCATAAGACACTAAAGAGCATTTCATACTGCTAGGCCAAACTGAATTGAAATAATTAAGTGGCGGAAAAGTGACCACCTGAAAATTAATTTTTTTTTTTTTGTATCGATTTTTAATTGAACCCTGTATGAACCTATTGTACATAAAGCTTTGGTTCTTTTTTTGCAAAAATCTATAATTTTTGAAAAATTCGAAATTTTGAGCTTCAAAAAACTCATGTGTGGCTTAAAATAACAATCTGATATTTTCAGAAAATATAGACCAGCCAGCCGCCTTATTCCGTAATTCGCTAAAGCTAAAGCTAAATCTTGATCGCTAAAATGCTGAACAAATACAAAATTAAACATTTTGGCGATGACATAAAACACTAAAATTTCGGTGGATTAAATTTTTAAGACATTCCATAATTCAGCAATACACGTTGCAAAATTGTATTCGTAGAGTAAAATTGATAAATCAACCGTATAGATTTTTAGCGATAGAGATTTAGCTTTAGCGAGTTACAGAGTAGGAGGGCAGTACTTCTTTATTATGCCCACTTTCGCTATGTCCACTTAGTGACAATCTGTTATTTTCATTTCTTCACGAAATATGTTTTTTGAGTGCTGCTCTTAGAAAAATATGAAAAAAATGGAGACAAATAAAATGTGCTCAAAACTAAAAATTTTTCTTTTATCTACATATTTTTCTAAATAAAAGCAGCACTAAAAATGTGTGCTTACAAAGAAGAAAAGTTATCGTAATAATATTTTCAAAATCCCGGGAATTCCCGCACCTTTTTCCCGGGGATCCCGGGAATTTTTTCCCGGGAAATCCCGAATGAAAAACACTACTTGTGATGACGGAAAATCGTTCCAAAGTCTTTAAAATCTATTTTGCTGAAAGCTACAATGCTACTGAATAAGATTTTGTTTATTTTTTAGTTTGTGCTAAATAAATGTAAATGCAATACGAGCACAGGGAGATCTCAGCTTTTTATTTGAGCATTCTCGGAAGCGCTTTAAAACATCCCATATGAAAGAAATGAAAATTTTTTATACAATATTTAAGAACCTGTGCTCTTTCAGATTTCAGGAAATGTACTTTACTCACTCAGCCATTGTTGACTTAAAAGTACAAGCGCGAAAAATTTGTTTTCATATGCAAACACATGTTAATGTAAAAAGTGTTTGTCTACTTATTTTATTAAGACATAGCAACAAATTAAAACTACTGTCGGATAACGAGATATATACGTAATTATTTTATTATATACTAAGTAGTTAATATTCTATTTTATTTGACCTTTATATTTTATTAATTTCTTTTTAATTATTGAGCTCGAGGTCTTCTTATAATTTATATAATAAATTTATTCTTCGATATTTCGCTTAACAATTTGTTAGCATCATCAGGAAATTGAAAATTAAATAATTATTTTAAATACAAAAATGGGTTTTGAAATATGATATAATAAAATTTGTCATAAAAAGAAAAATGTTTATGTTCTAAAAAATATTGAAAAATTAATAACATTAAAAACTATAGTAGTAACAAAGGGGCATTTTAGGAATTCAAAAAAAACAACTACAAATAATTAGTTTATAAATAAAGAAAATTAAAAAACACTATATTTACACTACGAAACAATTCATGAAATTCTCTTCATGAAACCTTTTTCATTTCATATATCTGGAGAATCACCATTTTGGGACTCTATAATTTTCTTGTAGGTTAAACTGAGGACAAATTGCGCTTTTAAGCATAATCACTTCTAACTTTGAAGTAGAGTACTTACTAATTTTCTGCAATAATTTAAGACAAAAAGTTAATTAATAGGGCAAATTTTAACTAAAAATATGTTTAAAAAACATTATTTAGAGTTGTTGGAATACCGCATAAGATGCATATAAATAAATATTAAGCAGCTAAAAACTCAAGGAGGCACGCAATAAATAACAAATTATGTATTCAGAAAACATCACACCTACACAGAGAAATATCCAAACATAAAAATATAACTTCATAAATGAGGAGTGATTTTTCAAAAGGGTTTATTACCACTTCCGACCTTGAAAGTGTATATGTATGTGTATATAGAAGTAGTGGACATATACATTAGATTAAGGCAGCTCATTATGAGTTTATTAGAATTTAGCTAATAAAAGTTGTTTGTATCCACTTGCCTGCAAAGAAATTTATTTATTTATTTATTATTATATTGAACCAACAATAAAAAAAATAAAATTTTGTTTTTGTTTTCGATTCAAAGTCCCTAATGAACATTTCTATTTTATATGCGAAAACAGGCAGTAAATCTTAGAAGTTAAACACAGACAAAATAGATTTCATTTTCTGTAAAGCAATTCCATGAAATAGTAAATACTTTGTCTAGAAACAGACCTGCAAACAAATTTGTAAATATAGACAAAAATATCTCAACGATTTCATTGGAAAAACGTGTTTTTTTTCTAAGCAAATTGCTTAAATCTATAAAACAATTTGCCTAAAAATATTTGCTAATTGTAAACAAAACAATTTACTAAATCAAACAAAAAGATATACTGGATTTGTGGAAAAATATCAAACAATATTTTTGTCTGAATTTATAAAACAATTAGTCTAAAAATACTAACATATTATAAACAAAATAGTTTACTTAATCAAACAAAAATATTTACTGGATTTTTTGTAATAAATCAAAAAAAATTTTTTCCTGGGTCATCGTCATCATCCATTAAGTATTTATGAAATTTTACTTTTTATATATGTTCTCAAATCTGAATCTTTATTTGAAGACTAAAAAAATGAGAATTTACGCAACGACATTAACGAATTGATTCACTCAAAAATCTTCAGCAAAAAAACTTAGTGTAATCGCATTCCTTTTGATATCATTGTTTGTTGTTGTTATTTGTGTGAATGTCGTCATCGGGGCTGTTTTTTACGACACGATTTTTCATTTTGTTTTGGGTGTTAGCGTTCATTGATTCATTGATTCAGTAAAGAACACTTACTGAAAATGAAATTTGTTTTTAGAAAAACTTTTGTTTGAAAATTTCCTGGTGATAATTTTTTCTGCAGATTTTTGAGTGAAACAATTCGTTAATGCCGTTGAGTTAATTCTCATTAATTTTTTTTTTGCAGTTTTTAGATATACATTCAGACTTGAGCACATTTAACAAAGTGAAATTTCATAAACCCTTAATAGATGATGGTGATGATGACCCAGACAAAAGTTTTTTTTTATATATTACCAAAAATCCAGTAATTGTTTTTGTTTGATTAAGTAAACTATTTTGTTTAATATTTGTTAGATTTTTAAAGTTATTGTTTTAAAAATTCAGGAAAAAATATTGTTTATTTTTCAGAAAATTCAGTAACTCTTTTTGTTTGATTTAGTAAATTATTTTGTTTACAATTTGTAATACTTAAAAAATTTGTTCACTGAAAAAAACACGTTTTTCAATGAAATTCTTGAGATATTTTTGTCTGTATTTACAAATTTGTTTGTAGGTCCATTCCCAGATAAAATATTTACTATTTCATTGGCGCCCTATGCTCCAATGGGAGTGATTCCATTACAAAAAATGTTATTTAGTTTTTTCTGTGTATGTAGAATGGTTAACCTTAATGCAAGTGTTTGTTTTTCACGCATAAAATTAAGAAATGGAAGTATTTGGGGCTTTCTTACTGACTTAACATAACTGCATCTTGCATTTTTTTTCTTTAATTACTCCAGTTTACTTAATACTTAATTTTATAGCTTTGTAGTTTTTTATAAAGAAAAATAAATTTAAGACGGAGTTTCAATTTGAAGTAGAGTGAAAAATCTACGAAGTATTTCGAAGTATTTAATTAGGTTAGCTTAAGTTCGTTTTTAGTTTAATCTTTCGATTAAACTATTTTTATTTAAGAAAGAAAATTCTAAAGCATGTAAATAATGGACATTCAACGAAAAATTTGGCTGTACGGAAGGTTGAACTGACATGAGATGTTTCGAGACCACCACAGTCTTCTCATCAGAGCCCTTCCATCTCACTGCCAGCGACGGCATTCGGAACTTCACTAAGTGTCTTTTTTTTCTTTATCATGTTCAACTATTTTGAAGCTTTTTGCTTTCTGTCTTACCAGCGTGAAATATCATCGAAAGAAATATGTAACTATTTGTAATGAAAACCCATAAATGTTATGCTATTTATTAAATATGTATGACAATCTTATGTATAATAAAAATATTTAACTTTTTTGGCAATTGTAATAAATTTTTATATATACAAAAATAAATAAATAAATAAAGATTATCAGGTATGTGATGGAAATCGAGTTCAAAAACGAAGCAATTTTAAAAAGTCTTTTTTAATAAGATTTCTTTATTAAAAAGAATTTTATCACAAAAGTTATTCAAATTGGATGAAAAGTCTATTAAAAACTGCATTTAAAATTGTTTCGTTTTCAAAATCGATTTCCATCATACACGGTGGTGTACATTAAAAAAAAATTTAAGTGGTAACAACTATGGAACTTATGAACTACTGAATGATGGCCTTGTATAAAAATTGGAATAATTGCAGAGGAAGAGCCAGGCTTTCAGCTGTACGACGAAAAATAAAAAATTACTAATCATGATATAAATTCAGAAAAATTACCGTTTTCTCTACCGGTGTTATATTAGGTGATGAAAATTCATGAGGTAAGGACATAATTTTAAGTTGAAAACGATGGGATACAATAATACTTTCAACCCAAAATGGATGTTATTTTTCGGACAATATTACATGCCATCGCTAGAAACAAACGTACATAGTCACAAAATTTCATTTAGATCGGTTGGGCGGTTCAGTGAGACTTATTTTTTGTTTGTTCCTTATTTAAAAGTAGTGTATTACACCTTTTGAATACATATTTGACAAACTAAATAATAACATTAATTTTTCTGAGTGCATTTTATTTCACAAATATTTTTGGGATTGTATGTTTCACTTGTTGTTTTTGTTTCAACTTTATGATGATGTATTATTTTAACTTTTCATCTATTGAAGTACGAGTAGAAAAAATTATACTAAATAATTCAAAATATTTTCGTGTTTAAATGAAAACAAACTGTTTTTATCCTGTCGAAAATATTTTTATTTTTTTTTTTTGCTTGCAAACATATTTTACTCTGTTACTTCTTTCTCTCTTTATTTTCGGATTTTGTTAAGCCACAGAAATTTTTTGTTTAAATTTCGGTTTAAATTATATGGTATGTAGTAGAGGGTTGCACAAAATGTTTTGAAGGTGTGTTTAAGACATTTATTTTGTTTCACAACAGTGATGTTGTGACCAGCAAAGAACTTATTAAAACACATTTTTAATGATCTTGTAGTGTGCGAAGATGGTTTTCACACATTGTCCAAAAAATTACTTTCCAATGGCGCTTTTAAGTACATGTTTATCCCAACATTATTGTTGTCAAAGTGTTTGAACCAAACCAAATGTCTTAAACACACATTCAAGGCATCTTGTGCAGCCCTCTAGGATGTAGTAAGGGGCTGGGGACTTGATCTTAAACAAATGTGTTGGGGTTACTGCAACTTTTCATTGAGAATATTCTCCTGCCAATGGTAACAACAATTGTATAATGTGGTTCTTATTTTTGACATTTCTTAAATGTTCTGGGTTTTTTCTTCTTCTTTTGGAAATCTTAATGAAAAAATAAAAACACGAAACGAAAGAAAACAAAATGAAAATTGCCATTTGTGGTATTAGAATTTATATTTGAATGTGTTGTGCAAGTGTTAATATTTGGAGTATCAACTCGTGCCATACTTGGTCACACACACACACACTCAAACATCACAAGCCACCAACGAACCAAGGAAGCAACCACATGTGTACCTTATTTCGTCTGTATTATTTTCATAACGGCATTTGAATTTAAATATTTTTTTATTATTTCTCTGCTACAAGAAGTACAAATATGACTGTAGATTATCCACATACACACACGTTCATATGTGTGATATTATGTTTGTATGTAAAATAGTATAAGTTGAATATTTATATGGCGTAAATTAAGATTTATGATGCGTGCGAATTTGTAATAAGAAGCCATAAACGCTTTTTTATTTTTCAACACTTAAATGCAGGTTTATTTTATTTTATTTTTTCAAGGATTTACCTTAAGTTACACGTTTGATTTTTCTTTTCCTTTTTTTTAGTGTGTGTGAGAGTATGTACCCTGAAGGAAATGGCGATAGTAAGACATTGCTATAGACATTTAGAATGTGTTTGTTATTGCGATTCCACTAGTGACCTCAGAGCTATTGACTTCATATAGACTAGGTGGTTCTTATGGCACCACATTGAGACATTGGCACCAGAGAATCACTAATGTATTTTAATGATTCTAGTCAACACATATGAAACTTTTTACTAGGTAAGGCAATTAATTAAATCAGATTTTGGATGAAAATTTTTACTTTTGCGTGCAGTCGCATTTATTTTCAACGCAACAAAATGAGACAATAAAAACCGTTTGTAGCTGTCAAAAACTTATATTTCCATTAAAGGCAAAATAAAAAATGTAGACGATTCGTTGACAATGTCACCAAAAAGTCACCCAACTTGTCGACAAAAGTGGTGACTTGGAGACACTTGGCTCCTGGCTTCCTTCAAGGTATGTAATCACATATGACATAGATGCATACATATATATGTGTGTTGGGCTATGTTTGTTCTTGGGAAAATGTGTTGACATACTGATAACGATTTACAACTTTTATAGCAACATTGAACATAAAATGCTTAAATTATGACTACTTTTCTTTAGAAGAATAAGAAAGTTATTAAAAAACTAAATGATTTTACTAAAATTAGAAAAATAGCCAGAATTAGAAATGCACATATGTACATAAATGTCTGAAAAAAATATATGGCAGTCCATCTCTGATTATAAGTACTCAAAATGTACATTGTAAATAGATTTTCACGCAGACTAGTTATTTCATCGAATTTTTTCGTTTGAATAGTTCTTCATAGAAGCTGTATACTTTTAGTATTTAATTTTGAAATCCTTAAGACATAAGCTTTTATAAGAGATTTTATTTGTTCAAATTTCTTTATCGGTTGTAAAATTATATTAATTTAAACATGAGTTATTTCACTCACTTTTTCAAAAAAAAAAATTAAACTTTTAACCACAATAATTCAAAAACTACTGCAAATTTTTAAGAACTAAAAACGACACAGACGTTACGACTAGGGTTCGGGATTTCCAGGGAAATGAGAATGAAAAAATCGAGTTGCCAGGAATTCCCGGGACTTCCGCGGAAATCAAAATCTCTAAATTAAGTAGATTTATAAGTCCGAAGTTATTATTATTCGGCTTAAGTTCAATAATTGAACTAAAGTAAATTCAAATTATTTTTAAGAGTGGAATATTAGAATACCTAATCAGACTAGCAGAATGGATTGGTACTTCTAATTTCGTTTAATATAAAAGTAATTCTGAAACTAATTTTTAAGAGTTTTTAAGTGAATTCCAGCAAATTAAGCTTATAGTTATTGCACAGTAAGAGATCCTATGAAGACTAATTGACGACTATTATCGCAATTACTTAAAAATTTTATTTTGAGGCCTTTAAATGATTTAATAAAAACTTTCCGCAACGTTTCTTATTTTTCTTGTAAAATTTCAAGTACAAGCAAGTTACAGTACTATAGTCAGCTGTGCCGAATTTTACATCAGGCTTTCAATAATTGCGTCGACCTATAATAAATTTAAGTAATGTCCACTCAGAGTTTTTACAGCTTCTATGAGCTTAAAATTACCCCTACACTTTCCAAAATTTGTTCACTTATTCTGCGGAAAACCACTCAAAGTTCGTTTAATGTTGAATTATTTTAGGAAGCGATTAGAACACTTTAATCATTGATAGTTATACAAAGTATTATAATTTATCTGTTATAGTGATTAAACGACACTTATTACTAAATTCATTTTGCATTTATTTTTCGAATGAAGCAATAATTTTTCTCATGGAATTTTTATGAAATTTCCGTTTAAGTTTGAACCGTTCACATTTTTATTTTGTATTAAAAAAGTATACAATTTGTTTTTGTTTTAAATGAAATTGTAAGAATGGAAAATGTCCTTCGACATCGATAAACAGGGTATTAAACAATTTCATGGTATAAATTTTGTCAAACGAACTTTTGTAATATTAAAAAAAAAAACCTTGAAAATATGGATATTAAACAAAAACAGGATTATAATACAAATTTCTTATATGCATCAAAATAAATTTGGCCCTTTTATAAATATGTATGCGAAAAACGTCCATATATTTATGAAATAAAGTGTACTTTTAATTTCCCGTTTTCCTGGGAAAATCTCAAAAATTTCCCGGGAACAATTGGCAGACTTTTCCCGAGAATTCTCGCCCGGGAATTTCCGATTCCCAAACCGTAGTCGCGACGTATGCAGATATATATGTGTACATTTTAAAGCCAGCTTTACAAATACCTACAATAATTGAGAAAAATTGATGGCTTTCTCCGTATCAATTGCTTATAGCAGTGGTGTTCAAATATACACTATCACATTGTGTAAGTATGTATGTTATTCACAGCTAAATAGATATGCTGTGAATCTCACAGACAGTGTACTGTGTACAGCCTATACACTCTGGCTTCGTGCCTGCTATGAGCGTCACTGCTCTAGAGCAGTGGTGTCCAAACATACACTATTTTATTCTGTGTTTATGTATAAGCTTCGCAGCTAAATAAATAGGCTGAGAGTCTCACGCATAGTGTACGTGTGTTCATGTTAAAAAACAGCCTGTTCAGGAGTGCATAGGAAATGAAGAACTGTTATAGAGTTAAGACATCCTGCATAAATTATAAAATATAAATAAAAGGAAAATCAAATCGGTACGACTTTGATATATACATACATGCATACTTATGTATGTATGCTGAATATAATAAGAATTTCGGACTTCCCTATGCTTTTACTAGGTTGTTTATTTGTCACTGATATTTGTTTTTTAAATAACCAACAGCATTTGACATGTTTGTAAGTGATTGATTGGACATATTAACATTATTTGAAAATTGACATTTACACTATTGCATACAAATTCATGTATATAAACGAAAAAGAAACTACGAGTCACAAGCTTACATTACATACGGCATTTCATTTCAGGCAGTTGAAAGAAATAATTAACAAACAAAATCCAAATTGCAAATGCATACCCATGTGAGTATTTCAAACAGAAAATTTTTGTGTGTCTTGTGACCCTCTGCTTTCAAAAGCTTCAAATATTTCAAAAATTTATGAAAAGTTTTGTGTCCGATTATATAAAAAGTCAAATCCATATATAAATAGATGTATGTATGTGTGTATGAATGCTTTTATGCAGTCAATCAAAACAACAAGTAAAAGCAACATGAGAATTAAATACAAAAAAAAAGAGAACAAAAACCATCTAAAACTATCAACTGTCAAATTGTCAATAATGACACCAAAGAAAGTAATGAAAATGCACTTGTGTGTGCACTTTGTTGTTTGTTGTTAGATGTATTTTCTACATTTATTTATTTGTTTGTCTATTGTGTTTCTATGTATGTTAAAATATTTGTTTCAATAAAATAGGAACATACCCAGCGGGAAAACTGAGAAGACTTTCTTCAGGCCTTATTAAAGGTCTGCTTAGACAGCTTTTTTATTCAATTACTATTTTTATCAGTGCTGCCACCGGATGAATAAAAAAGTTACGCCTTCGTTACGTTACGTTTTTCGTCAAAAGCGACATTTTGAAATATTCCTGAATAAATAGTAAATTTATGTGATTTATATAAAATAAATATTTGTATTCTATATTTCAGTGATATTCTAGTATGTGATGGAAATCGATCGATTTCCAAACGCGCGATTTCACCAAACAGATGCTCTGTAAATTACGCGATACAGTGGAGTGGAATCTAAGTTCGAATAAAATACTCTAAGCCTCGAAAAAAATGAAAAGCATCAATAAATTACCCTTCAGTACAACTTGTTTTTCAAACCGCACGATTTGAAATTTATTGATTTACATCACATACCAGAATAATAAAACAACAAATTCGTTTATTGAACAAAAACATAACTTAAAATAAATACTTTTTAGTTTTCAAATAAAGATTTATTTGTTGAGGGTCAAGCAATATGTCCAGATGCATTTCATTGGTGCTTTACCAACTCATCATAAGATTCAACCATACTTTTGGAAAGCTTCAAACATCTTATCTTATGCACAGGCTTTTAAAAACTATTTGAGAATAAATTCCAAATAATTTATTCTCAAACTATTTGAGAATAAATTCCAAATAATTTTTTTGAAAATCACAAGGAAATAAGCGTAGTAGGATTACAAACTTATACAAAGCCCAACTTACATTATTTTATATGGTATTTTACATGGAACAAAAATTTCGCCAATAAAATGGACCCATTCCGAAATTCTTGCTCTAAAACAACGTAACTTCTTAATTCATTCAAATATTTTTCAGCTCTAATGAACTAAATCGACTTACAATTGCATGCTGGCAATTTATTGGCATTGAAAAAAGCACATAGCCACATGCGTTCTTACTTTTGGACACGTTTCCGAAATATTTTTTGGTTACTTAGAGAATTTTTTGCTGAAATTTGTACACAATCTTCTTACCGCATACGTTTACATGGCTGTGCAAAAAAAATTTTTCATAAAAATCAAACAGAGTCCATAGCATTAAAAATAAAGTATTTCGGCTCTCCTGAAAAATTGGTTTTTAGACATACGCGCTTATTCAAGAAAACCACAGAATATACATATATTCGATATGAACCTGTATAGACATAGCTTAGCGCTCAACAAATAAATCCTTAGTTTAAATAAAATTTGGAGAATATTTCAAATAATAAATTTAATAAATGACGTATGCAAGTGAATGATTGTTATGTGACAAGGTCAGGATTTTTACCCTGTCCGATTATAATGAAATTCTATGTACATACACATGGCTCAAGATTTACTCCTTTTACGGCTATAAAGTCTAAGCTTGGCCATTAGAGCGGGACGATTTATTTTGCAATAAATCATATAGCAGAAACATCATCTACGATAGGGATGGGCAAGTGGAAAAAATATATCGATATATATCGATATGGATATATTTTTAAATATCGATCGGCATCGATATGTATCGAATAAGGAATATCGATATTTTTTCAACAATGATAATTCATACGTAGTCCCCAAATGTTTTTTAAAAATAAAACAAAAAAGTACCTTTCTTATAAATAATTAAGCTGGAAAGAGTTAATTTCCAATATTCTTACTTTTCCACCAATATTTCATGGAATATACATCAACAAAATTACACTCAAGGAATGATAATTTTTCGGATAGACAAAATATTATAAATAAAACAAAAGATTTTGTTAGTAATATTTTTTTTGATGAAGACTGTGCCGAAATGTTTTTAAAAATTGCACGAAAAACAAAACCAAAGCTAAAATAATATCGAATTTGATACTGTAGATATATTTGGAAAAAAATATCGATATATCGATATATCGAAATTAAAAATATCGACGATATATATCGATATATTTTTAAGAAAATATCGATATATGAATATATTTTTGCCCATCCCTAATCTACGGACAATTCTAAGAAAATTTCGTCAAGGAGCCATGGGTCGAAAATTAATTCCTAGCCCGCACAAATCGACATAAATGTTTTATATGGCATAAAAAAGATAATACCAACAACCCGGTTGGAACAACTATTATTACTGAAAAATCTTAACACGATATATTTCCTGGTTCACGCAATATAGCGATTAGAGAATGGAAAATTAAAAAAAAATACTAAAACAATTTTACAAAATTATGTATATTTAAACCTACTTATCCCAGATGTTCCATAGTTAAATAGCATATGTTATGATTTTATTTCTCAATCTTCAGAAGTCAAATGTTACTGACCTTTCGTCTCTAAGATTTGACATCTTGCCCCTTCCAATTCTTATAGCATTGAGTATGAATGATGCCTCTGGTATAACTAATATTAGTGCAAAATCTTGACTTAATATATTTTCTGGCTCGCGAATTATAGCGACTTTAAAATGGGAAAATTGAACAAACATTTACCAATAAAAAAATCAACAAAAATGTACTAAAGCGGCTTTACAAAATTATGTATATATTTCAACCTATTTACCCTAGATGTTCCATTGAGGTGTCATATTAAAGGGAACAAAGTGGACTTTTCATTTGTTATGCTTTTATTTTGCAGTCTTCAGAGCTCAATTTGTGCAGACATAAGGTCAATTAAAATGGACCTCTTTTTGTGCCCTTTAATATGACACTACAGTGGAACATTTAGTGTAAGTAGTAGAAATAGTTTTGAAATGTCGGCTTAATACATTTTTGTAAAATTTTTAAATTTTCAACTCGCTATATTTCGCGAACGAGAAAGTGTATTGACTTTGTGCTAATACTAGTTACACCAGAGGCATCATTCGTACCAAATTTTATAAAAATCGGAAGGGAAAACTGAACCGGTTTGTTGGTTTTATTTGTTTTCACCTGTATAGAATGCTACATATTGATTTACGCGGGCTATGAACTCTTTTCCCACCTATGGTTTCTTGGCGAAAATTTCTTAGAATTGTCCGTAGATTACGTTTCTGGTATATGAATTTTTCGTTTTTTTTTCCTCCATACAAATTGACCCGCTCTATCCTCTTAAGGCCCGATCATGAAGCTATAATGATAGATTATGTTTTGTCCTTCAAATCTCTAAATAAGCTAAAAAAAAAGCTTATTTTTTTAACGAAAACAGGAAACGAATATCTTATTAATGTATTTGCTCTAAATTCTGATGTACAGCTAAAACAATATTTTATTGATAATTATTAAGGCCCAACAGTCTATTTCAAGTAACATAAGTATCAACAATTGTAGATAGATTTGTTTAAACTTGAAATATTTTAAGGTATACATACTTATGTATACCCCCGGTCTTAAGAGGCTATTGAGCATCTCGACCATTTTTGAACAAATTTCGTCATATTTAAAATTGAATAACTTTAGAACGCGACATCAGATAATTTTGTGTCAGTCAAAAAGTTTTAGTATTGATTAACGAAACGATATATAATGAGGCTCTCATAATTAGTGAACACAAGGTGATTGCTATGGTAGGAAAAGATGTAAGTAACTTTGGTATTACACGGCCAAATCGATTGGAAAGTGTGCCTGATGAGTTGTCAAGAGAACTTAACTACAATACTTCTGCGTTAAATGCTCAAATTGAGGAGATGTTGCCAAAATTAATACCGGAACAAAAAAGAGTTTTTGATCAAGTTCTAAGCGAAGTCAATAAAGCAGATGGAGCTTTATTATTTTTAGATGCACCGGGAGGCACTGGTAAAACGTTCGTCTTTAATGTTTTGTTGGCACAAATTCGTAAAGATTCCAATTAGCTCTGCAGTAGCTTCTTCGGGTATAGCTGCAACTCTTCTTAATGGTGGTCGGACTGCGCATTCCGCTTTTAAACTACCAATAGAGTTAGCAGAAATTGAATCTCCAACGTTCAATATAACCAAAAATAGAGCTGGTGGTCTATTGCTCCAAAGATGTAAATTATTTGTATGGGATGAATGTACTATGTCCCATAGACATGCAGTAGAGGCATTAAACTGAAGTATGCAAGATATCAAAAGCTGTGATAAGATAATGGGAGGAATGGTCGCATTGCTTGCTGGGCACTTTTGACAAACTTTACCCGTAGTCCCAAGAGGAACTCCAGCTGATGAAATTAAAGCCTGCTTAAAAGCTTCACCCTTATGGAACAAGGTTTCACAACTTAGTTTGACAACTAATATGCGAGTAGCTCTTTTTAATGACCATGAAGCTGGAGCTCATGCCACTGAACTGCTTAAGATTGGAAATAGCCAAGTTTGGAGAGATGTAAATGGAGAGATTTCGATTCCAAAGGTATTTTGTAAGTTAGTTTCATCAGGAGAAGAGCTAATATCCAAAGTTTATCCAGAAACTAACAATAATAAGGTAAACGGAAATTAGTTGGGCGAGAGAGCTATACTAGCAGCGAAAAACAATTGTGTAGCACAAATTAACTATCAAATTTTTGGAAAAAATTTCAGGTGTTTCTTCAATTGATACCTCAGTTGATAGTGTAGTGAACGAAGATCATTCTACTTCATATCCAATTGAGTTTCTGAACTCTATCGAGATATCTGGAGTTCCACAACATAAAATTGAGTTGAAAATTGGTGTCCCTATTATATTTATGAGAAACATTAGCGCACCAAAACTATGCAAGGGAACAAGACTTCGAGTGTCGCATCTTAGTCGCAATCTAATTGAAGCAACAATTTTGACAGGCTCATCAAAAGGGGAAGATGTTTTTATTACCCGTATACCAATATTATCAAAAAGTCTGCCACTTCAATTTAAACGTTTGCAGTTTCCAGAAAAACTGGCATTCGCTATAACCATAAACAAATCGCAGGGTCAGACACTAAATATGGCAGGTCTAAATTTGAAACACCATGATTTTCTCTTGGCCAATAATTTGTAGCCTGCTCACGTGTTCCAAGTGCTAAAAAAATTTTCATTTTTACACCAAACGGAAGAACACCGAATATTGTGTATAGAAATGTCTTATCACCTCTACAGTAGTTATATTTGACTAATTGAATAACAATATTTTTAAGAATATATATTAATACATAAATTTATTGGTTACGCTTTTATAATACGACATAGAAGTTATACTTCAAACATTAGTTTTAAAAATAGAGACTATTTATTTATTTTATTGATAAGAATAAAAACGATATTTTACTATTTACTAAGTAGAGACGCCTAGCCAATTTTATATCATTAAAGGTCGTACTAAAAATATAATTCATATATTTCTCTTTAATATCTAAAGACTGTAGGGATCTCCACAGCTCTCCACCGCAATATATTAACCCGTGCATCGCGGGTCAAAAAAAGCTAGTTTGTATATAAAGCTGAAATTTAAGTACAAGAGACATCATACATGTTAGTATTATATCGTTTATAATGGAGCTGATTAACTTATACTTATACATATATCCAAATCCTTCTTAATAAATACATTCGTATAAAATTTACTTTAGGTGAAAGGAAATAATTCGAAATAAAAAATTACATGAATCAAACATAAAGAAGCCACTATAAAAAGACCGCGATTATAAAATGTACCTCCATTTGCTGGCAACCCTTCAAAATTACTTTTTTAGAAGGTCTTTTGTCAGGCCTTCCAGAACTAACAAACGGAAGACCTTCCCCGCCATGACAACGTGTGTAAAAAAGATATGAGTATGGAATGGAGCAAGCAGACCTTGTTTATCGAAAAGGAGTACAGAGGCCTTCTAGAAGGCATCCGTACTCCTTCTATTTCCCGCTGGGTAGACACATACACACACACACACACACACACACACAATACCAAACATTAGTAAAAAATTGTTGAAATAAACACGACGTATTTGAATTTGAAAATATTAGATTTTTAGTATTTGTCACAAAAAATTAATATTTAAATAAAAGTTCGATGTATTTAAGGTTGAATAACTTTAGAGCACGTCATCAGATATTAGTAATTTTGGTGTGATTGGTGAGGTTTCAGTCTCGTCTTTACATAACTTCCCGCTACAAATGTCTCTAAATTGATAAAGTGGCCTTTTATATACTGAAAAATAAAATTTTAATTTTCTTAATAAAAGGGCTTTGTTGTGCTACGTTTTCAAGTTGGAATGAAAACAGATTAAAAGGTTACAGTTGTTTCTTTACGATAACCCGATAGTTTTTATGATAAATGTATAAGCAATAATAACAATATAAGCAACCATAGATTTATTGTTTCCTAAAATCTCGATTTGTATTTCATGCCGTATGCTGTAAAAAATAATCAAAAACAAATACCACTTTACAAGACTTATAAAGATCAACATTTGTTTTAGTTATTGGTGTCGTCGTTCCATATGCACATATTTGCAAAGAGTAACCCAGGACCTTTTATATGATGTTTAAATTACCAAAATTTTTGATGACGAGCTAAAAAGTCATGCTACTTTCAGAGCTGTCAGCTAATTTAATTCTGCAAAGGATATTTAAGAAATTTTAGAGGCACTTTTAGCAGGAAAGTATATCCTGCTTAATCAGTACTTATTAGGAGCAAACAGGAACTTTTCGAATAACAGTTTTATTAATAGCTGATGGCCCGCTCCAAAGTTGTTCAATCTTGAATATGGCGAATATTTCTCAAAATTTGCTGAGATTCACAAGTTTAGACGGCTGTTGGCTGAGTGGTTAGCTCGTTTGCCTACAAACCCTGAGGTCTTGAGTTCAAGACTAGTTCCAGGCAAGCCAACAACATCATGCATTTTTGTCATGTGCCTTGGTGTGCTATTGTGTTGGTTGTTGTTGGACTGTTAAAGTGATGAAGGCATAGCACTGATCACCTTGGCGATACCGGCAGCGATTAGTACTTACATATCCTAATGCACTTCACAGCACCCTCCTTCGTCGGTATTGTAACAGAACCGTCGGCGAAGTAAAATAATTAATAAAATGGCTAAACAGCTTAATCAACTTAATGCCTCTACTTGACACCAGAAGGGGCTTGCAACACTGCTCTACAAAATGCGCAATGGCAGGGTTGTAAATGAATTAAGCTTTCTATCTCTCCCACTTCGCCACCTGTTCTCTCTACACTATCTCTTTCCCAAAGAAGATAATACATTAATTAATTAACTGGTAGGGATTAATTGCCTGATTGTGTTACTTCTCTTTAAAAAAATAAAATAAAAAATAAAAATCACAAAAAGTATTGGACACATTCTTACGCCATGTGATGCGTACGTAAGAGTAGAATACAGATACATCCCAGTAAAAAAATTGCTTTAAATATAGCAGGTTTTTGCTATAAGAGTATAAAAGTAGTGTTTACAGACCTGCTGATATCGCTGCTGATTTTCGTATGGCGAGTTCCCGTTTTGAAGTACTACATTTTTTATACATAAAGCGCATTTTGAAGCGCTGAAAATCATCAGCATTTTCAGCACTAAAGCTGTAAGTACATGGAACTTTGTCGTTAAAAAACCTGCATTGTATCAGTAGTGAAAAATCTGTTTTTTATAGTTTCTTTCATATACATTCACTGCTCTGCAATAAGCTCTTCTTTTAAAGCGTATTATTATGCGCTGTAATGCCTTAGTGCTTCAAAAAACATGACATGAAAACATTTTTTACTGGGATATATGTGTATGTTTAATTTCGTTGAAATCAGAGAGGACTTGATTATTATAACGTATATTCGATCAAAATAATTTATATTCGAAATGAATCTATTTGGTGGGTTTTATATAATTTTCAAAGCCTACTATGCTTATTTTTGAAAATAATTTATATATTTGTGAATTCTCAAATGGGGTTTGAAAGTCTGTACATAAGATAAAGGATTTGTAACTGTACAAAATTGTGTTTGAAGTCTACTGACAATTTGGTAAAGCGCCAATGAAATGCTGCATATAGACAATGCTTAAACACCAGCAAATAAATTTCATTTAAAATAAAATTATGACAATATGTCAAATAATAAATTTCTTAAAGGTAATTTATGTACTAAATACCAAGAAAGAAAAAAATAATAAGATTTCCGTCTGGGACCCCACAATTCCCAAAAAAATTCGAGAAAATCCAAAAATTGGGATTTTTATTATATTGGCTGTATTTTTTTGCCAGGCGCAGATAATTTTTTGGGAAATATATAAGGGCACACTAGGCCTCAAGACGAGTTAACACCATTTGCAATTGCAGCTTCGGAGTTTGAGAAATCGTGCCTTAAAACTGATATTTTCAATACAAATATCTATTTTGAAAATTTTTGAGCAAAATTTTGCAGCGATCTGCTTTATAGTATTACCTTTCAAAGAGGTATAAATACGGGGTAAGTATTATTGCAAAAAGTTCATGCAAAAAACGGGAAAAATCTATTTTATTTCAAATTTTTAATTTAAACTGCGTTTAACTTTTGACTGAGCTATCTTTGAACATAATTTTGTTAGAATATTAATAATTTTCTTAGTAATCGACGAAAGAAAAGTTGTTGCAAATCGGAAAAGATTAGACTTCCCCTTTAGCAAAACTGTGGACAAAGGTGGGTAAAAAAATTAAAATATTAGATTTTTTTTAGTCGAATATCTCCTAAACTGTAAACGGAAACCCATAAATGTAGAATACTCTTTTTTACCTCTTCGATAGGAGAATCTATGTGCAAAAATGATTTTTTATTAGATTAAAAACATCTGCTTGGCATAGTTTAAATTTTTACAGTCCAAACTTCAATTTATTCAATTTTTTCAAAATTCCCCACTGTGCATTATTAACTTTATAGGCCACACTCGGCGGAGAAGGAGGTACACTTTTGCTCTCATCCGAACACGAGAGATGTAAAAGACAACCATAGAACCAACCGCTGGAACATATTTTTATCTGGCATTGGCTGGACTTAAAACTTAAAAATTTTAGAGTTAACATTCGATTAGTTATTGTTAGTTCAATATTATTGAAGATACAATAAATAAAAATAAAATTAAAAAAAAGTTGATTCACTGCGGCATCAATGTCCGGCGGTCGCGGTTATTGAGAATATATACTTTTGTGTCCCAGTTTGTTTTCCTGGGTTTTCAAAAGGGTTTGGCTATCTCATATCTTTTAATGATCAAAGAAGGACCAGTACTTCGACACTTTCCAATCTTGTATTAGATGAGTATGATTTGTTGTTACTACTAGCATACAATTTACCAGTTTTTATTATGGTATCTCCAAAAATGCATTCGAAAAAAAGAAAATTTTCATAAAAGTGTTTACTCGAGATATTCGAATAATCGACATAAATTTAATAAATCGAAACTAAGAATTTTAGTTTGATCTAAAATTTTTTGTTTGATCGAATATTCCATAACTGAATACCCTTGTACATACATATGTACATTCATGTGCATGTTTGTGCATAAACTAGAACGACAACAACATGACAGTCAACATTTATTCGCCATCTAAGTATTCCATTGACTTAATGGAAAAATAGTCATTGTTGTAAAAGCAAACTTCCTTGGGGCTTTCAAATAAATAAAAAGAAAATTACATAAAAACTATAAATGCGAAAAAGACAACATATAAAAACAAATCTGGAGATTTTGTGAAAATAAACCTTACAAAATATAACAAAGAAATATGTACATATTTACAAAATGACAAAATAACAATCAATGCGAAATATTATTATACATAATATAAGTATTTATTTGGGTTTCTAAAGGTAGATATCCATAGAGTGATAGGAACAAGTAATTAAGAATTTTTCGCAAGAAAACAAACAAAAAACTTTAAAGTTAGCTGCGAAAATATGTTACCGTAATTGTATAGTATATAATAAAAAATCTTGTTGTTAAGTTCATGGTGGCATTTTTAGAGAATAATAAATCTTTCGGAAGGATTAAGCGCTTCTCGTATATTTTTTCAGTTATTTCATTATTGTCAATAAAATTGAACTAAATAATATGAGTGGGTTAGGGTGGCAAAATGAAAGCTGGAGTCTATTTTTATTTATGTCGTTCTTTTTTTGGGAGCAATAGAGACAGTGCGTTTAATAACGTCTTCAACATTTTGTTGTTGCTTCTTGATTTATTCCAAATCCTTTTAAACAAGATTTGAATATTCATGTCGTAAAAGAAATGAAAATAAAAACGAAACTCAACCTCTATTAAGATGAAAACTTTGAAAAAAGGAGCAAAACAGCAAAAAATAAATATACATATATAAGAAAAACCTAAACACAAAGTAGAGAAATAAGGTCAACAGCAATAACAATGGCCAGAATCATAATGTTAAAAAAATATAAAAAGGAAATAAAAGCAACTAATAGACGCAGCAACAATTAAAAGGCATTCCAACTGTGCTTGTGTTTAAGTTTACGACTGCAAATACAACAGCATAATTTTAATTCTTAAAAATTTTTATTCTTTCATTCACTCAGTCATTGTTGGTTTTTTTTTCTCTATTTTGTAATTCGTCTTCTACCAACCGTAACAAGTTGTCGTAATAAATTTATTTGGTTGCCGTTATTGTATGTCCTGTTTCAAAAACACAAAAAAAAATTTCTCAAAATTTTGCATACAAAAAGTCAACGAAAAAGGACGACATATAGCGACCAACCGTCTGTCTCAACAGTTATACAGAGTGAATAAAACCTCCATAACGATTGTTCGTTACAGCGGGAGATTTCACTTGGGTCGTTTGTGGTTAGACCACTGGCATTAACTATGAGAGTGGCGCAACTGTGTTGCATATTCATTTTATATGAATTTATTTACCATTTTCGTTTTATTTTTACGCTGGAGTTTTTATTTTATCTTGTTGCTGTTTTTAATTTTCAGAAAATCATGGCAGTTAACGGAAATAAGAAACAATGTTGATTCATCGTATACTTTTTGGCGTAGTTGTTTTTTGATAGTATGAAAAGAAATTGTTTGTTTTACCCATTTATTTATAAATATAAAAAATCATGAACCTTTTTCTCTTTCTTAAAGGGATTGAAGAAATTAGAACGACTTTGAATTTAATTGTAAAGATCATGGAGGTAATTAATGGTATAGAACTCGAAAAAGGCAATCATTAGATCACGCAGTTTAATTCTCAACTACTAGAATAGATTTGTGTTTAATTGAAATTTTTTGATATCTATAATATCTTTTCAGATTTTATGTACAGATCGATTAGCGTATTTTCTTAACCTAGCGTTAAGTTGGAAAAACGCTGGTTGAGTTAAGTTGAACGATTATTTTGATGAACGAATATAAAACTAAATTTGGAAAACAAATCTTTTGCTAATGTTGCAATAAAGTTTTACTTGAACATTATTTCTGATTCTTCCCATGTCGAACAATAATAAAATTTATTTAAAAAGTTTTTTTGGGAATTATTAAATTACATTTACTTTTACAAAATTCAAATTAAAATAATAAAATTTATTTTAGGGAAAGTGCAGACAACTGAGGGAATAACAAAAATGTATACTCCTCTTAAATAAAGAACTCGCACAAAATCGATTAGATAATAAGCAAAATGTTTAGTCTAAATAGAGAATCAAACCTTCAGTTTACGCTCATGGTAAGTCGCTGTAAGTATGGATAATTTTGTTCATGTAAACGAGCACTCAAAATATATTATTGCTTTTATTTATTATTTCATTTGCTGCAAGGACGTTATAACTCATAAAAGTGGTTTTGCAAAAACAAATTTTAAATTTTAAAATATCAAACAAGATGAATATCGATATGTCGATTAATTCTGCATTATTAACTAACAAATCGCGTGGCACTCACTGTCCGCACTAATCACAAAGTTTTGTTGTCAGATGGGCTCAAATTGTGTGCCAAGTTTCATAAGGATCGGTATCGTATACGACAAAAAACATTTGTGACGTACGATAAAATTCATATTGAATATCTACGAATATATAAGGCTTGGGAAGAAACTGAAGATATCATTAGAAAAAACGTGCAAAGCTTATTATGAATAAATAATAATCTCAAAACAGAAAATTTTCACTTACAACATTCGTATTTTGTAATATGAGATTAACTTAACACAATTTATAATTATTTTATGTGATGATCCTGATGAAAAGGGACCATATCTTCCCAGCAAGAATTTTTAGAAGACCCAAAAATAGCTATTTATGTAAGTTTTTGTCGATTTTAAGATTATTGTTGTTCTCACTGCTCAGATATGTTCCTCCCATTTTAAAAGTGGAATTATACTTACATTCACCACCGAAATTACTTAAAATGGAATTTGTCCCAACCTCTACATATCTCTTCCACGGTATTTCCAAACTTTAAAGCTCTTTTTTAACTTTATTTTCTACATTTATAATATTCAAACATTTGTATCTCGCTAAATTTTTGGAATTTCGTGGTAAAAAAAGACGGCAATCTCCTTAGAATTTTATTATTTTTTGTAATATTAAGTTTTCTTGTTGAAGGCATTCAGAATCGGTCTCTGTCTTCAGCTTTAGCAAGAAAGTCATATAAAAGAAGGTTTTTTTCATTTAAGAATTAAATGAATTAGAATTATCTCAAAATTTTTTGTATTTTATTATAAAAAAAACCCCTGTGCCATAGTTTTTTAACTAGAGCTGATACAGAAATTTCCATCACAAATTGAAATCGTCATCAAAAATTGTACTAATATCATGTAACATAACCCAATCATATGAAATGCTGTTGTGCAGTGTTGTTGATAATATTATTGTACTGAATTATATATCTAAGTATTGTACTTTAGAAGTTCATGGCGCTTCTATCACTGAATCTAACCATGGTGAATTAATATGATCGCTTATCTATTTATTCGCCGCAATTTTGTCTGACAAAATTACGCTAAATATTTTTTGTTTCCAGGACTCAATCTCTCAACTGGAAAAAGTTGATTTTTAATTAGATAACTCTTCCTGCCCTTCATTGAATCAATAATATAAGGCCTATGCTTTTGATCCGCCATTTTATGGTTTACGATAAATCTCCCTTTATTCCCACCACGTTTCCCTGAGTCCGACATTTTATCATTTATAGTCATTTAAATGTGATATAATAATAAGGAACTTTTAAACAAATCTCATACACATCCATATTCCTATGCACTGGGAAGGAACTCCGAAGCTATGAAATCCTTTTGGTTCATATGTATGCATCCCCTTAAAATTATGCTAACGTTTGCCCTTCTCATAAACGTTGATTTGTAAGTTTATTGAAGAGCAGAAAAACACACTACTGATTTTAAGTAAATAAAATTTAAAAAAAAGCATTTAAAGCATCAAGACAAGACTCATCAGAAAACTCTCAACAAAAATTTTGTTGAAGCACGGAAACAATTCGTTATTTTAAAGTAATTTATCTTAAACGTCATTATGACTGACACAGAACATTTATACTTTTTTTAACCTCCTTTTAATATGCCATCAAGAAACGATAACTGCAACTACAACTATAATATTAACATAACATCTCTACACAAGTTTATGTAATTTTAAAATCTTACTCATTATTCGTATATATTTTTCAAGATATTGTCCTTTACAAATCCTCTCGAGAAACACATTTATCTTGTGGTTTATATTTCACAATACAGGCACACATCCACTTGAATGTACCCTTTTTATAAATCCATGAATGTTTGTACATTTAGTTCGAATACTTGCCACAGCATCCTAGTTAGTACTTGGCTGGCTGGTACTTAGTGTCGTCGTTCTTTTTTATATCTTTTTTTTCAGTTTATATTTTTCTGTATTTTGTCGAAAATCCTGTCATTTTTCAACATACACTTTAAATTTGTCAAAGTTTTATGAATGCAGAAAAGCAAAAAACGAATAAAATTATATGAACGGGTAGTATGCAAGATAGTTAGATAGATGAATGGTTGGTGCACAAAAAATACATCGAAATAAAAAGTTTAAAAAAAGAAGGAAACCAAAAGGACTCGTGCAGTTTTATTATGGCAAAACACAACTGCATGCATTCTATGTTTTTTTTTTCTTATGATTGTATGTAAGCATTTCTTTGTTTTTTTACAAACCCCATAATATTTCACAGTTAATTCGCGAAATATACTGCAGAAAAGAAAACGAAAAAAAACAACAGGCTGAACGAATGAAATTATTGTGTAGTAGACGCAGATCATATGCAACCACCAATATGTAGAGTGTTGTAATGTGCATAACGTGCTGATGGAATATAATGCAATCGCAAAAATGTCGATTTATGTCGTTTTAGTTTGCCAATAGAATAAATTTCATGTTGCTGTCGTTTGTTGTTACGATATGAAAGCCTTGTTGGAAAAAATTTATTATTAATTCTTCAGAAAAAGCGGTACTTAAACAGAATGTCGTCTGCACAGTTTCAAAATCGACTTGTGCACATGATTCTTAAGTTTCCTCTCCAATAATATTTTTAAAGGGTTCCTCGGTAGGATCGTGAGTGTAGTGTAAGCTTGAGCTTGTGGGTTCGACTCCCACCATATACTCTGGTCAGTTTCACCACAAGGAGTGATGGTCTTTGTTACTATTCTCGTTAAAATTAAGTTATGATATATTTTTTAATTGTATTTGTACCGTTTAATAAATAAAATAAATAAATACTTTTAGATTAAAGGCACCAATTGCAATTTTTTTAACTTCATAAATAGGGAAAGTTATGAATTCATTTTTAGTTTTTTTATTCTTGTTACCATAGAACACTGTCATTCTTATTGATTATTTTATTTTCTATTTCGGATACCACAATGTATACTTCTAAGCTTTGAAATATGCAATTTTTTTGAGAAGTATTATTTTTATAGCTTTTTTGCATAATAAAAACAATCGCCAACTTAGGAGATTCATTTCAGGATCTTGAAATGAATTCATATTTGCATCTTTAAGCAGACTAAATAAACTATTTATGTTCTAGCACAAAATATTCCAATTGACTACAATTCCATGTATTTGTTAGTTATTTGATTGTATGCTGAAATAAAACTTATGCTTGGAGACAGACATAAAGAAAACAAAAGCTGAAAAAAACTGAAAATATAAAATATGAAACGCCTGGAACATGCGGATATAATAGTAAAGCAAGTGTTGCTTTTTTCAAACAAGTTTATACTTTAACACTTTGAAATACAACAATAATTACACTCAGACTCAACATTGAGATTTTATTCATTCAACTTCTTTAGTAGAAATTATCATTTGAATTGGGAAATAGTAATTCACACACAACCTGCAAACAGTTTAAAGTAAAATGTTTAACCACCATCAACTTTACTTCTCAGGGGGATTTTACAAAAACAAAAGGCGAGTACAACATCATAGTCCAGTATATTAATCAAACTTTACATTGAATTACATTCCAACTTCCATAACTCGAATTGCCATTATCCAAAAAAAATTCGACTTATGGAGACTTCGAGTTATAGAATTCTTTAGTTTAGTTTTTAAGTTGCGCTGCTAGCACCCTAAGTCACTCGAAACGATTTACTTGGCTGCGGAATTTTTCATAACGCCATCACAAATTATGGATTACGCCTAAAAAACTTGCACCGACCTACACTTTTGAATAGGAAGTTGGATCCCTTAAATTTCTATTCTGTTTTGTTTCAATATGAGTTTTGTTTGGTGCTCGACTGTGTATCAAAATATCTTTCGATCGATTTCTTTTTGTTGAAACAAAAAAAAAATCAATTGCAAACTTTGAGTTATAGAATTCAATTGTATGTATTTTCGTTCGATTAATGGAGAACTTCGAGTTATGGAAGTTCGAGTTACGGAAGGATTGTAAGTTATTTACTCTCTTAGCGCTACTGCCAATCAAATTTGTTCGAGTTAGAGAAAATTCAAATTATACAAGTTCGAGTTATGGAAGTTCGGCTGTAATTTTTTTGTTTGTTTTTTGTTAAAAATAAAACAGATATTAAATGAAATTTATTTGCTAAAGTTTAAGCATTGTCTATATGCATTTCATTGGTGCTTTGCCAAATTGTTAGTAGACTTCAAACACAATTCTGAACATCTACAAACCCTTTATCTTATGTACAAACTTTGAGAATTCACAAATATGTATATGATTATCAAAAATAAGCAAGTAGGCTTTGAAAATTATACGAAAGCCAGCAAATAATTTATATTCGATATGAATCTATTTTATTTTTCTACACCTCTATACATTTAAAATCAAATTATACAATATGTCAAATAATAAATTTCTTAAAGATAAAGATGGTTTAAATTTATATACAAAAATTGTTTTATTCTCCCCGGTTGTCTAGTTGGTAGTATGCGATTCAAACACTCTGCGAGTTTACTCTGTAATGCGATGCGAAATGAAAACTGTTCGCATTTGTATTTTATTTACATTGCAATGCGAAAGCATTTCTTTCGTTTTGAATTATAGAGTAACCCCCTGGCTTATTTCAATACATATAAAAGCAAAAACTTTCTTATGGGCTGCTTAAAAGCTAGTCAAGGTCTATTGAGAAATAAATAAATAAATAACATTCGCAAAAAACCCAGTATTTGAAAATATCGATGATATTTCATGCTGGTAATGATAGAAATCAAAAATCTTAAAAGTTGAACATGATAAAAAACGGAACGATGTTCCGAACATTTGTTTCAACAATAGTTGAGCAAAAAGTCATAACACGGCAAAAAGTCATAGCACTGCTTATTGATAAAAAGTAAATGGATAAAATAACTCATAAATTTTGATTTTAAAGTCCATGTCTAAAATCAAATTCACAATATTCTACATTCTTGCAGCTTTATCATTTGTATGAATGAAGGTATGGATTACTATCGCCTAAGTCAACATCATAAGGTGACATACCATTTGTCAAATACTTCAAGAAGCATTTGTGATAAAATTTCAGACATTTTCTGTGCAGATTTTATAAATATCTAATTTATACCAGTTCAGATACTATTTTTGAAAAAAACTTATTAGCAAAAGAAATTTATTATTTGACATATTGTCATAATTTTATTTTAAATTTATTTACTGGCTGCACAACGATGTCGAAGGAAAACCTGAGCGATCGGAGGCCACTTTCTCGAAATCTAATCAATTTTGGGTTCAACAATATCGACAGCTTTCGTTTGCTTGCACTTACGTGTGTCAATGTTTCTCTCTTAAGTATTAAAATTTTACAATAACGACATATTGTATATTTCTAGTTTATTTGACGATTTTCATTAAAACACTGAAAATACTACTAAATTGTTTGAAGAAAAATACAACCAAACATAACGACAACGGAGCCTATTGTAAGGTACTCGCAGTTGTACATGAAATTTTTATAAGTTTCTAATACAAATTCTAGTTTTGTTGTACAGGTGCGACTACCTTGTTTGATGGTCCTTACACAGTAAAGAAAACAGAAAGTTTGAATGTGTTAGTGGCTTTTATTTTGTTTAAAAAAATCATGAGTATATGCATAAATAATAAAAAAAATTCTAAGAATTTAGTGGACTTTCATGCAAAATTTTTTATCAGTCGCAAGCAACACAGTAAGTGAGTGATTTTGCCATTACGTTCGTATTGCTTCGACATTGTTGAATCGGATATCGTATGAAATCACTTACGTTTCCTTTCTACTTGTCGTTCGAGTCATCGCTCATATAGAAACATATTTATGACTTTGTTCATGAACGCAAATCGGTGTTCTTTCGCTCATGAATGCGCATGAACATCTTCCTTCGACATCGTTGAACAGGCAGTTATTTTAAATTAATTTTATTTGTATAATTTTCAAAGCCTACTATGCTTATTTTTGAAAATCATTTATATATTTGTAGATTCTGAAATGGTTTTTGAAAGTTTCTACATAAGATAAGGGGCTTGCAACCGTTTAAAATTGTGTTTGAAGTCTACTGACGATTTGGTAAAGCACCAATGAAATGCATATAGACACCAGCAAATAAATTTAATTTATTAACAAAAGTTTTTTAAAGTTTTTTTATTGTTTGTATAAATTTGTGGACTATATCAAACAATTCAAATAAGCCAGGCCATTTGGTCCCACACTTCACACATATAAAATAATTAATTTTAATCTTCAAAATAGAATTCTATTACTTCTTCCAATGCACAGTGAAGATTTCAGCCAAAACCCCATAATTTTTTATTTCTTGTTTTGGAGCTATAAATTTTAGTACGTGAGTTCATTAATTAAATTACATTGTATTACTGTTTTTTAATCTTTGTTATGCCCATTACGCCGCGCCGTCATTTCTTGTCCAATCTTAAAAATTTATATGTCACTGTAATTGGTTTTAAGGCACTTTAGTGACTTTAAAATCTGACACCAAATTCTTTATGTTTTTTATATTATAACCTAATTTTAAAATTGTATTATTATCATAAGTGTATTGATAATTATATTAAAATTTTTATTAAAGTTAATTTTAATTAATCAGCACTTACGCAACATTCATATTCGAAGTGTTATAAATCTATTTCTATCTAACTAAATTATAATTGAACCGTGACATTTTAAGACTAGTTGATAAATGGGACACGGGTATTCAAATAATTTAAGTGGCGATATTTATGGGCGTGTCAAAGCTTTAAACACTGTAATCCAATGGTGTTTAGCCACTTAGTCCATGTGCTAATTTTAATAACTTTATAAAATGAAATGAGAGAGTTATTGGTTTTTATTTTTATACCGTATTTTAGCCACATTCTTTCTAGACTAGAATTGAAGATCCAATTGTTTGTTTTATTTTATCTCTATAAATGTGTTTGAGCTTATATCTATAAATCAAATATTAACTATTACTAACTCATAAGCCATTTTATTTTGATGTGCTTTCCGCAATGGACATAATTAAAAAACTTGATGCACAGTGGGGCAGAGTCAAAATATTTGGAACATAAATCAAGCAAATATTAACTATTACTAACTCATAAGCCATTTTATTTTGATGTGCTTTCCGCAATGGACATAATTAAAAAACTTGATGCACAGTGGGGCAGAGTCAAAATATTTGGAACATAAATCAAGCATTTCTAAACCGTAATTCTATCTGAATAATATTTTATACGGACATATTATAGGACCATTGCTATTTACGTTTTAAATAGCAGCTCTCTTACTTTCTCAGGAGCGAAACTATGAAGTCTCAAAGTAGGGCAGTTCGGCCATGTAAAATTTATTCCTGCTTGCCATTTTTTTGTTTCTCATCCATTTGCAAAATTTTTTGATTATAGCCCTTAATAAAATCTAAAATATACATATTTAGTTGTATACTTATCTCTAATAGTTGCTGATTATACTCATTTGAAAATTAGAATTTTTCAATTTTTCAAAACTTTGGTCCAGTATTTTCGAGACATCGGATCCAAATATCATCCGAATTATAGAACTTTTTTTTTTGTTAGTTAAAGAACAAAATTTCAAAGAATTTAAAAAAAATTCATGAAATTCTGCCGTCTGAGTTGAAAAACACTAAATTTTTGGAATCGCAGCTTTGGGATTTTAGAACATGTGGACTAAATTTCGATCTAAAATTGGTCACATTAGGACATGCTCAGGTCCAACTAAACTAGGAAATTCAATTCACGTCTGTATATCGATTCACGTCTGTACAGATGCCTTTCAGATAAGTATATATTTGCTATATGTTCCAAAAGAATTTTTTTATATCTATATAATTGATAGGCAAACCGATTCCTTGTGAAGGAGCTTATGCTCATATTATACGACCGATTTTGATAACTTTAAGGTAGAACTTTCTTTTAAGCCTTTAAGGTAGACATTTCGAATTTCACCTATGAGGTTACCTCTGTAGGGAGACATTACATTTCAAGTTTCATGATTTTACGATTAAGTGGAGCAAAGTTATGAGGGCTGGAATAAAATTTTAGCATTATTTTTAAAATTTTAAATGCTGTTTTGTTTTAGCCGATTTAGGTGCAAAATATTTTTAGATATGGCCACACTGGGTATATTTAATGGCATGTTAAGTTTTATAAAATTTTTAAATCAATTCACGTGCTTAAATAAATATTTTTATTGCAAAAAATTTATTTTTTGTGGATTATATTCATCTATATGACACATTGTCTGCATTTCATTATACCAAATCATCAAACTCAACCCACAAGAAATGAAAACTTTTTTAAAATCAAATTGAGAGAATATTTCAAATATACATAAATGAAATATTTTTAAGTTAACTTCTTACGAGCACAGGGCATTTAAATTTTTTTAGTCATCTAAAATTGTTTTCCCTATTAATTAATGATTGATTGATTGATTTTTTTATTTTTTTGCATTTAGTTTAAAGGCCAAATAGACCATTGCTTTATCTTATCGGTAATTAGGTGTAAATATGTATGTATGTAGTATATACAATGATAATTTTTTTTCTTTGATATCTTTTTTACATACATTTTATGTATTCAAAAAATCTATAAAAATAGTTATAAAATAAAACTAAACCGATATGCATCTACTTGCAGCGATATAAAAGGAAACAAATTACGGAAAATGTTTAATAGTTGTCTATATTTTATGCCCATATTAATACTTGTAAGAGTATTTGGTTTTAATAAAATTGCTCAATAATTATATTTTAAATTTTAAGCTGCAAGGTGCTGTCTATTTCTGGCTATCAATCTGGGGACTAGTTCTACGAGAATGTAGTCATCAAGTAACTGATTTAGCCGAGGAACCTTTTCAATATATAATGGATTTAATATATTTCTATGGTAAATTTTTGTGAAATTGTTTGACTATTTATTGAAATAATCGAATATTTCTAAAGATAGAGCTTGCGGACAGCCAGCTATTTTAATACCAGGAAACTCTGGAGTTATTACATTGAATTCAACCTCTACTGCTAGTCCCACTGAAACTCGTACTTTTATATTCTTAATTTGTTATGTGATCATAAGTACTCTGTGGATATTAACTTCATTATGGACAATTGTAATGAGCTTGTGTTCGGCTCACAAAAGCTTAAAACTTTTAAGTTTTAGAACATGGTTTGCGATGGTGCTAGCAGGCAGTATTTTAGATGCTGTAGCTACTGGCTATCATATAAACAATTTGATTCATACCACCGTGAGTATGATATGCTTTCTATTGCATCTAATTATTTACTATTTTTATTTCAGTCAGCAAATAAAACATTTGAGTTTCTGGGTATCAACACTACTTCTCCGGCTATGAATTATATTCGTGAATTCGATGAATATTTTGTAGCTCCATCAATTGTCATGGTTTGCATTAGTTCCAGGATTGTTTTATTATGGCTGTTAAATTTGTTAGGAGCGAGTAGTTGTTTACTAGTGCTGGTAAGTAACTTAAAAACTTGCAAAAATTTATCGTCATAAAAAAGAAGAACAAGCTGCCGACAAGATAAAGTAATATAATATTTCAAACTTTATTCTTTTTAGAGATCTCCTAAACAAAGTATTTGCCGACAGCCGAAACTAAGTTCGTTCAACTGAAGAGTTACTCTTTTGACAACTATGTGTTGCAATTAATCAAAATATTTATGTAATTGAATTAAAGCGTCTACTTCGAAGTTTTTCGAAAAATAGATAATCGACACTGTTCTGTGTTTCACTCGAAATGAAAATAATGTAAATTTGTATGGCATAGGGTTGTGTTTGTAAAACAAAAAAAAAAGAATATGCCTGCTTTTCTTTTATATAGATGTGAAATTTACTTGTTTATCACAGTGAAAAAATTGGATACAATTTTTAAGAAATGGAGTTTTCATTATTGTCAATTAGTTCATGTATTTATCTATTTAAGAAATTATTATTAATAGGTGTGTTCCAGATGACTTCGTGCAAGTTCGGACTAATGAGAGTAAACATTTACTCAACATTTACTCTCTCAAATTATAAACTTTGGCCAAAACATCTGGAACGCGAAAAACCAAAAATTTAAGTACAAACATTTCAATAGTGCTAACTTATTAACTTTAAAGTTAAGTTTGCGATTTTAGTCGTTTAAATCTCGTAATATAATGCATTCTTATGGCGAAGCAAATATTTGCATCACTGGCGAAATATATAAAAGCAAATACTTTTCTATATTTAAAATAAGAAATAACAACCCAGCTACTTATATTTGCAAATAAGCTAGACATATTTTCCATTTAAATGTTTTAAAAATACGTAACCAGGCGACCGCCGGCTCATAGTCTAGCACAATATCCACTACACTACGGGGGTACCCGGATTTCAATCTTAAAAGTGATATATCGTATCTAATATGAAATAGATTGCAATTATTTGAAACTTAATTTTATTTTTGAATAAAGAATATTGAAATTAAATATCTAGAAAGTAATTTATTTTTATTATTTGCTAATTATTAAAAGTTTTCGAAGAACGCAGGTAAAAAGGTTTAAATAAATAACTTTAACTTTTATAACATTTTCTGTACACTTGCTATTTTTTCAAATTACTGTCTTCCTGAATATAAACAAAACATTATTTGTCTTACACACATATACTTACAAAGAAAACTTTCTTCTACTCGTTTTTTATATCCGCTAGCAGTTAGTGTGTGTCACATAACAAATACTCCAGCAACAAGAACTAATTGCTTTAATTTATAACATTTTACATTAGCGAGTACTTTTTTCTGACCAATACATCGTTTTTCACTATTTGTCTCCGCCTTTTTCATGACGCTTATTGGGAACTAGTGATGTTTGAAATAAAATTATAAGTTTTTTTTGTAAGAGAATGGTGTAAGTTCTGCAGATATTGTTTTGGAAATTAATGGGTGTTTATGCTGGCGTGTAAATGTGTTTTTGTATAAGAGTTTGTTTAATCGAAAACCATTTTGAAAAGTTCACCATTACAATCTTACGCTTTTGTTTCCGTTATTATAGTTACAAATGACGTTGATAACACTATGCTAGTCGAAAAAACGAACATGCAGGCGGGGCCTGCATGGGTAAACTTAATCGAGCACGCTGATTTCAGTGGTGCAACTCAGTTTTCTATGCTAGCTCTTAAGATCTAAAATTTATGAGTTTGGACCATTGCTGCCCAATAATATTTTGCAGCTATATTGCTAAGAAAATTTTGAAGTAGAGTAACACGATAAAGTAAACGCGAAGACTTTCATTAAGATTTTATTACAAAAAATTATGCTGGTCATAAAAATGTATAATAATGCAGTTCAGACTGAATTTGCTATTTGTTTATTTGGTTAAAATGGAGAAATTTTCAATATATTTTGCCCCAATCCCTTTAGTTTTTCCAAAAATATATTTTTATTTCTACTAAAAAGCACTTGCTTTTTCATCATCATTTATTTTACATACTGTATGTTGCAAAATACCAACACATCTAATATGTATGTACGCTCATCGCTCTCGCATTAACGACTAAATAAAGGGTATAAAAAGAAATGACGTATGGCCTCTAAACAATTGTTTGGTGAAATGGACATATTTGGTTTGGAAAAATTTTAATAGATTAAAGGCACAGTTTTTAATATGAAATAAAGTAGACTGAAAGCAAACTCCTCATATATGTATATAATGATTTTTTACTAGGGTTGACGAAAAAAGTATTTTTGTTTTCTTTCACTTTATACTCTAAAAAATATGTTAATAGACACCTCGAAAAAATTCTCTGCAAGTATGAGCTCTTAATATTAAATAAGAAGGTCCACCGCCCCTCAAATTTTTATTTTTTCGTTATTATTAGAAAGAAAAATTCATATCTCGGTATTTGTTATTTGGAAAAAATAGCTCGTCTCATATATTTGTAGGAAATTGAATTCTCTTCAAAAAAGGTCCCGAAAAATTTTTTGTAAACCTTACCGTTCATATTTTATTAAAGGTTGAACTTTGACTATTTTGAGGCAGATTTCTTTGTTTTTATGAATTTTATAGCTCGTTAACGAAAAATTATTATGATACGCACAAATCATAATTTTATTAGAAATTTATCGCTTTACAAAAATGCTCTAATATGATTAGTCGATTAAATTAACCGTTTAAAAGATATTCATCGTCAAACTTCAATGCACACGTAAAATAAAAACCTATTTTTTAGAGTATAAAGTGAAAAAAAACAAAAAACTAATTTTTTGGCCACCCTATTTTTTACGTTACACTTATGATTTTGTCATTGGTTTTCATCCAACGTAACGTTTCATGTTATAATAAAACGACACCGGTATGTATTTACTTACTCGTTTACTTACTCGTTTCTATTTTTAATTTTACTTTCTATTAATAAATTTGAAATCTTAGTCTTGAACTCTTTATGCCATGTTTGCAAGCCAACACCTTTACTGCTTCATCCATGTTAATATTTCAAGCCAAGAGTTATCCACCAAAATTCACCTAAATGTCGATAAAACTCACAAAATTTTTTATATTTAGCTCCAATTTTATATATAAACACCTTTGAAAGTTAGGAATAATATGGTGAAGTTGAAACGAGATCGATATAAGTATTTATACGAGTGCTGTAATTCTAACAGTTTATACATCGCTCACATCCAAACTTCACAATATGACTTTTAAGTTCTAAGTTACTTATATAAAAAAGTTGGCCGGATCCTTCTATGAAGACTAGGTCTAAACATCGACCGATATCTTTAGTTTCAGTTAGGGTTTTTCATAGTGTATCAGTAATTTATAAACCGATTTTCGTTCAATTATCTCTAAAATTTTGCCTTTTTCTTTTTTGTTTTCTTTTTTCGCAAATTTTAAATCTTAGATATCTCTTTTTTAAAAACTAACAAGAAAAATATATGACTACCACCAATAAGACCAGAGGGCCCCTGTTGTCCCGCAAAAAGTTTACAATACAATATTCCTTTCTGGAAGTTATGAGAAGTAGTCTTCCGCTAACATATTTTATTTTTTAAGAAGGTAAGATAATGAAATTGTTCAAGAAAATTTGTACCGTTTAACATTGTGAAATAAAGTCATAAGTCATTCGAAAAGCCATTTTGAGACGTTCAATATGTTTATCCACACTAAATGTTATCAAAATTGGAAGGAGTAAGGAAAACTGGTTGGTTGGTTTTATTTGATTTTATCATAGCTAATAAGGTATTTTTATTGAAATCAAGTGTAAGTGTAGCAATTGTTATACAAGTCAAGTACCCAAGTTTCAAGAGTGGAAATGTACTTGTTATATACTTTATTTTAATAGCATTCTCCAGTAAAACGGGAACTCGAACACAAATAGTCTAAACCATATCGAATCAAAAGCAGTTGGGATCAACGTTTTTCGATTTCAATGAAATTCACTGTAGAGAAAGAGTGTATACGAAAAGGCTTTGAAAAACAAATATTTGTAGACCTTAAGGTTATTTGGTTTCCGAAATATGACGTCATGAATATTGAATAAATAGTCCAAATATGAGTAAAAAGTCTTCTAAACTACAAAAGTAAAAACGTTTTATTTAATGCAATTTTGCTAAGTAAAATAAGGTTTACATTTCGTTTTTTTTTTCCACGAGAAGTCCAACCAAGGTCATTTGTAGAAGTCTTGAGTTCAAAGGCAGAAAAACATTTTTTTTTAATTCTTAGAAGATATATGTAAATTATAAAACTCTTTCCTACACACTTATAAAGTTTAAATGTGGTGTCGCTTTTAGTTTCCGAATTATAGAGCAAAATATGTCCCAAGGTTAGATTTAAGTTTATTAAATACAATTACTCTTCTTTCCAATTGATATTTTTGGGATGTTTAAATCTTGTTGATGTATTTTTTAAAGCAATTAGGATGTGTTGATCATGGGAAAACGTTTTTTTTTTACATTCCGGCCATTGTTCATATAACGGCACCAGCGATGCCAACGTAGCGCTTTTCGCACAAGATTTAGCGCTTTTAGACGACCCAAAAAGCGCATTTTTATCTTTTAGCGCCTTTAAAAAAACGCTAAACTGGCGCTTTATTATTTTTAGCTCCTTTAGCGCCTTTTATATACAACAGTGAATATTAAGAAATTTTGTAGAGTCTGTGGTAAAGAGTATGAAAAATTTCTTGACAATTTAAAACTTCCAGTTTCGTTATTGATATATTGATCTTTCAATTTCAAACGTTGAAGTCGGGAGAGTATTCAGTACAAGGAATCTTTTTAAAAGTAATGAAGTATAATGTGTATAATTACTGCTAACTTATTAATACATTTATAAAGACAGAATATTCGTGTTGCAGTAATTATAAAATTCCATTCCATGTTTTCACTAAAATTAATTCTGTTCATTATTTTAAAAAATCTAAATTTTATATAAAAAGAGTACTATGACCTGAAGATGAGCAAGAGAATGATGCACTTTTATTTGAACATTAGATGATATAAAATAATCCTCACGTAAATATATTATTACACATTATTAAAAAAAAATTATATGTGCTATCAATATTTAATAATCTCAAATGTACAAATAACATAAAAGAAACTAATGAAATATATAAATTTTGTTTAAGCTAAGAGTTTTTATTTCATTAAAAGTTAGCACTTTTTAGCGCTTTTCGACTATTTATAATATAGCGCCTTATAGTGCTTTGCGCTTTTTGTTTTGAGAATGTTGGCATCGCTGAACGCCATCTAGAGTCAAAGATTGATGCGATAAAAAAAATTGCGTGTTTTAGATAGCGCTATTTAAATAGAAGCCCCCGACATATAGTTTAGTGTTATAGCTCAATATCCGATATTTTTTCTGTTCCTTTTTCTTTAGGCAATTGCTCAACAAAACACAGTGATCATATTAAAATACTAAAATAAGAACAAGAGTTGGCAACAACAACTATAATGCAAAAATTCTTTAAATGCGAAAAATAAAAAAATGTATGACAAAGCAGAATTAAACAGCTTTTAATTGAGATTTGGATAGATGAATGGTTGGATGGTTAGTTAAAGAAGAAGCATAACAACAGGACCAGACACAAAGAAATACTTAAAAAAACAGAAAAATAGACACACACATGTAGACAAATATACATAAAAAAAACAACAAACATCAATTTCTACAGACTTTTCATTAATATTTATAGAATAGACAAAAAACACGAAGAATTATACAATGTAAAAATATAAATTGAAGAAAAGTTATAAAAGGAAATTGCAAAAATAATAAAAAGCATGGCGAACTGTTCGAAATTTTTCTGAGTATGTATTAAAACAATCCACAAGTGTGTGTGCGGGCAGAAACCCGGAAGCTTACAGGTCGCTGTTCTATAGCGCATGTTAGAAATATACTCGTACATTTAAATCACTGAGTATTAAATTCACAACAAATACAAAGGAAAACCTTTAGGAAAGAGTATAAAAGAGGTACCAGAAAACCATAAGGTTTAGAGCACTAAATCGTGTTTGTGTATTTTATGCTCTGTTTTATGCACTTGTAGCTTTTTATACGAATTATAGTGAGTGTGAGTATTTTTTTATCAATAATTTTCTTATTTTTCTCGATTTCTTAGCATTTTTGTTCTTATTTTCTGCATTTCAAATATGTTGCGCGGCTACTTGTTGTATGCTAAAAATCTTGTTGCTATTTTTCCAGCCAGTTTGGAAGGGTTGCAACTTGCAAGAAACATATAAAAGTGCTGAATAGTGAAAAGATTTAAAAGAGTAAAACAGTGCATATTTTATAGAGTTTGAAGAAGCACACAATTTAACTGGGTAAAATTGTTGCTACATATCTTAAAAATTATAATTAATTGAAATATTACAATTATTATAACTATTCCAATTATTTATATACAGGCCATGATTGTTATGACTTTTAACAATGTATGAAAAGTTTTATAAAATTTAATTGATTTAACAATGTGAAATATTTGGTTTATTCTTATCAAATGATTTAAATAAAAATTGCCCTTTTGTGCAGTGGGCTATTTGAAAAAAAAAGCTTCTGATATCGCTCTTTTGATATGTTAGCTTTCATAATATTTTTAAATTATTTTTCTACGCGTCAGCGAGCGTCCATGAGTGAATTTTTCGTGATTATTTTGTAATATTGAAAAGCGAGTCTTAGTAAAAACAAAGTGAACGTGCGTGAATATGAGTGATTATCCGTCATCGAAACTATATTTTTACGCTTAGGTAATCGTGGATAAGCATGAGACAATAAAACTTCCTGCAAAACTGGTTGTTATCTGACAACTCTAAAAAATCCTTCGTCCCAAAGATCAGCTTAAAATACTGTCGATTATTCGATTCTATGTCATCCACATGAATCCCGAGTTTGGTAAACTATTTCGAGTTGAGTTCTGTGAAAGGATTCTACCGCAATTAAACTCATATTTAGTTTAATGCCGTTATCAAAATGCCCTATTGGAAAGAAAGAACTCTATATGCTGCAAGAGACTCAATTGCAAGTACAAAAAGCGACCCTGGTGTGTATATTTTCATGGAATATTGATTTCATCGTTATTCAATGGATCTATTAAAACATCTAAAATACCATAAAAAAAATAACACAAACGTCATTTAAATTAAATTGGTAGCTTAAGGCGTGCTAAGTAATAATAAATATAAATTTTTATACAAAAAAAATTACAGGTTTACGATTTATTACTTTTGATCAATGGACACAAACAATATGCATCCTTTTTATTTTATAAAGCCCACTGTGCAAATAAAAACTGGCAAACATTTTTACCACCCCTTTTAAAATAAAACACCCTTCTTAATATGAGAAAAAAATTAAATTTTAAGCAGTATTGCCGCAAAGGTATGCTAAATTTTTCCTGAAAATTATACATACATATTAGGTAATATTACAAAATTTCAGTTGTTTTATTATTTGTTAAGTTCTCTTAGTAATCGAATTTAAAAATAATTTTCTTTTCAAAATATTATTTGTTATAGGACTATAAGGTTGCTTTATTTTCTGAGCCTAGCTGCCATATGATATATATATATATATATATATATATATATATATATATATATATATATATATATATATATATATATATATATATATATATATATATATATATATATATATATATATATATATATATATATATATATATATATATATATATATATATATATATATATATATATATATATATATATATATATATATATATATATATATATATATATATATATATATATATATATTATATATATATATATATATATATATATATATATATATATATATATATATATATATATATATATATATATATATATATATATATATATATATATATATATATATATATAATATATATATATATATATATCATATGGTAGCTAGGCTACCATATCATTATAGAAGAGGCAAAAAGCCAAAGCCCTATCTAACATTTTAAAAGTGTAACAGAAGAACCATAAAACTTGTTTACATGAAAAATTTGTGCAAAACTCTACAATAAATATATAAATTTGTGAGTCCTTTTTTATTTGTATTGTAAGATTTTGCACTAATTGTCATTATAGTTTTCATTTAAACAAGTTTTATACATCTGCTCTAAAACTTTTAAAATGTTAGATAAGGCTTTTTGCATTTTCTGTGACGATATATAGTAATCAACGGAACCTTCCATTCTACAGGATAGTATTCTGGGCGTAATATAGGATTAATTAAGTAAAAAAAATCATTATTCGGCAACGCTGCCTTGACACTAAACATGCTGAGCTCACTTTATTGCATACACCGTCTTGCCATTTCTCTTGTTCTTATAATTTCTCATTTAGTGTGTTTTCATTATGATATTTCTCTGGTGATACAAGTGTTTAAAAAGGCTCTCTCGTTTTGTTTGGAAAGTGCGTAAAAGTTTAAATGCTAAACGAAATCAACAATACCCTGCAGATATTATTGGACTACGTGGTCCATTTTAACATAAGTGGACTAGTTACAATATGGACCTATATAATGCAGGCATGGACAATGTCATTTGTAAACAAGAGTTTGTAGTTGACCGAAGAGTGTCCGCATTTTAACGATTGCATATAGTGATCCATCGAATAGTTAAATACAGTAGTTTTATGACTACTCAGATGTAGTGTAGCCATTCACGAAGTCATTTGCAAACAAGAGTTTGTAGATAAGTGATAAGTCTTCGCGTTTTAAAGATTGTAAATATTTAAAACACGAACACTTGAGTGCTCCATCAAGTAGTGACATAGAGTAGTTTTGAGACTTGGTTTGCGTGGCTGTCCCTCCCGCAGAAGCATTCAAGTATAATCAATAAGATTCCGGTTTGAAAAATTGTCAACTGTTGAAACAAAAGTTTTAAGACTACTCTAATGTGTTTCAATCTTGTGTTATATGGTCCAGTCCTAGGACATCGTAATGTTTAATCGACCATGTTTTCTTCATACATTTGGGATACCTTTGGACTAGCCCTACTCCCCGATAAATTATACTTTACATACATTCAATATATTCTGTACGTAAAATTAACTGAAATTACAATATAAAATAAATTAAAATTCAATTAAGAACCGGCCTACTTATCTTTCATTTTAATTTTACGAAAAGTTCATTTAATTTAAAATGTTAAAAGATTAACTGAACAAAACCCGTAAATATATTGTTTTTTTATTTTATTTTGTTTATTTTAACTTGCAGAAAAAAACTAGCAACTAAACGAATTATGAATTTAGCTTTTTTTTTTAATATTAGAATCAGTTAAAAATAAGATTGATTAGAATTAAAAATATTTATTTTTTTCAAAATTATTGAACGGAATACTTCTTTAACAAAGTACATTCCGTTAATGTCATAATATTGTGAGTGTACATGTATGGACTAGTCGCGTTCCCTGCAGGGTAATAACACATACAAAGACGAACGAGTCCGTAGACATTGCTAGAGGAGGTTGATTACATTTTGAAGCGTTAATGTTTTGACGACGACGGCGACGACGATAACAACGACCAACAGTTGAAAACCACTTTGTTATTCATCAGTAGAAGGGAGTGGTACGTCAAAAACTGACGCACATCCGCAAAGACTGTGCAAAAATCATTTTTAAAAGTTTTACTTTTAACTCAGTTGTTTCTATTTTTAAACTCTACATCATTAAATAACAGTTACATCTTAAACTAAACAACAAAAATAACATTTTAAATTTTCATTTAAAAATTTCGCCAGACAGACTATTGTTGGTTGGACTTGTAAGGAAGAAGAAAACTAACAGAAAACTAATGCAAAAAAATCAATTAAACTCAACAAATCAATGTTTTTGTGTCTGTTTTTCCTCTTTTTTTACTGTTGCTATCCAAACTAGACTAATTAAAATGTATAAGGAAAAATCTATAAACGAAAAAGAAAAGTTTTCTTATGTGCTTTAAGTAGAAGTAATGATGACAAAGACTTTTTTAAAAATGTTAAAAGTCAAGCCCAATAGTAAACCTTGCAAATATTCATCAAAAATTAAGTGAAAAATGAAGAAAAAGTTTAGCTGGCCATAACCTCAAAACTACTAAATAAAAGTGAGTGAGACATAAACCAAAAAACAACAAATAATAACACCAAAAAATTATTTAAAATGATAAAAAAAAAGTAGGACAATACAACTCCTTTAAATCCATTTTGAGGCAATTTCAAAAGAAAGTTTCAGCAAAATAGAAAAAGCTTTTAAATATATTTTTGTTCATTTTTTAAATCAAAGTGATTACTTAATATCCTTTTTAGCTTTTCCTTTTAACAGTAGTGAACGTGTGTGTGTGTGTGTATGTGTGTGTATCAGGTGTACTTGTTGTTTTTATTATTGTTTCTTTCGTAGAGGTATATTTTTTAATAATTTGTTGCTGCTGTCATGAATTTTTCAAAGGGGATTTGGGTGAGGGGCAGTTGAAACTTAACAAACACACACTCACTCCAATATTCAAAGAAAAATAATAATCACAGCACAAATTGTTGTTGACATGAAATAAGTTTTCGTGTTTGAGACCTCGTCTAGCCTCGTTCTTTACTGACGTTTTTCTCTCTGCTTTGTTTTAAGATTTTTAGTAAAAAAGTCGAATAAAAAATGTAAAGAAAATGAAAAATAAACTTTATCAAAAATTAAAATAAATAAATCGGTACATCATACATTTGAAATTCCTAACCAAAATAAAATAATAATGAAAATAAGGGAAGTATTTATTTAATACATCGATAACAAAAATGTTCTCTCTTTCTCTTGGCTCTCGTGTTGATGGGATGTGATAGAATCTGCGTTACCACTTTTGTGTAATTTTGTCCAAATATAATTTTCGCTGACGGAAGATTTAATAGTTTTAATATCTTAGTTCAGTGGTTGCCAAACATACAGTGTCTCATTTTTTGTTTGTGTATGTGCTTCGCGGAAAAATACCAAGCAGAAAAACTCAGAAGACCTTCTTTCTTCAGGCCGTAGTAAAAGTCTGCTTAGGCAGTTTTTTTACCATTCTTATCTAACTGCCAAAGAATGCCTTACAGAAGGTATCGGTTCTTCCGTATAAAAGATAAGATACACATCCCACATTTGCATCTGTGAGAAGGGAGAAGAGAAGGAGTACCACTTTTTTTGCCAAAGCAAAAGATATTCGTTTTATTCAGCGTTGTCAAATTTTCAATTTCGAAAAGCATTGAAACAATTAAAATAACGCGTAATATTTGAAAATAAAGCAGTGAAATGTATTTTTTTCATGTTATTTAAAAAAAATCTTATACGTATTGAGTATGTATTTGGAAAATTTTCAGACAAGCTTTGGATTTTTACCCTGTCCGATTATAATGAAATTCTACATATATAAGTATATACTTTATTCTACTTTATTCTTCTCTTAAATGCGCATCATATTGCACTAGAATTACTCCTCTTACGGCTATCAAGTCTAAGCTTGGCCATTAGAGCGGTTTGATTTATTTTGTAAAAAATCGTATACCTGAAACATAATCTACGGACAATTGTAAGAAATTTTCGCTAAGGAACCATAGGTCGGAAATGAATTCCTAGTTAGCGCAAATCGACATAAATATTTTATATGGTCTAAAACTAATAATACCAACAACCCAGCTCTCTTTGGACTTCCGATTTTTATAAAATTTAATACGAATGATGACATAACTAGTATTAATAAAAAATCTTACCAAGATCTATTTTCTCGTTCGCGAAATATAGCGATTAGAGAATTGAAACTTCAACAAAAATATATTAAACTGATTTTACAATATTATGTATATATTTTTTAAATTCACTTCAAAATGGAATGTGTAATCTTCAGAGGTCATATTTTACTGGCCTTTTGTCTCTAAAATTTGAGCTTTCGTCACTTTCGATTTTTATAAAATTTATAAATGATGCCTCTGGTATGACTAGTATTATTGCAAAATCTTGACTCAACATACATTCTGGTTTGCAAATTACAGCGACTTTAAAATGGAAAAATTTAACCATACTAAACATACTTAATCTAGATGTTCCATGTAGGTGTCATATTAAAGGGAACAAAGTGGACTTTACTATTAATTTACAATTATTAGTTTCAAAGCCTATTATGATTAATTTTGAAAATCATTTGTAAATTCTCAAATGGTTTTTGAAAATCTGTACATAAGATAAGGGGCTTGTAAGTGTTTAAAAGTATGGTTGGTAAAGCATCAATGAAATGCATATCAACAATGATTAACCATCAACAAATAAATTTTATTTAAAATAAAATTATGACAATATGTCAAAAAATAATATTTTTTTATATATTTACAAATTCTAAACAAAATAATTTACTGCATTCCAACATAATTATTACGGTTAAAAGCTAACATGGACTTTAATGGCAACTTTTATATGCCGAACTTCTCGTTAAGGTCGAGGTTAACTTTTAATCGCACATTGTGAAAAGGACCGTTATAATTAAATTAATCATAAAATAATTTATAAAATAATTTCTCAAAACGGACACGTCATTTTGTATAAAGAGGGGAAAAACAGTTTGTTTTTCGGTTTTAACACATAATGGACAGTCTTGCACAAAAAAAAACTTATGTACATTTATTCAAAATCTACTTAATCATGCTAAAGCAGTTTTCATTTTAAAATTTGCGCGTTTATTTTATGAAATATTTTGCTATACTTTTAACGGACACTAAAAAAGCATTTGAAATGACATTGACGTATATATGCGTCCAACAGCTGTTCTCAGAAACTAAGAACAAACTGTTATTTTTGAAACTGATATAAATACAATTTGAAAAATGGTTAACGTTAATTTTCATAATATATATTCTATATATTATAAATATTACAATTACCTAATTTTTTAAAACAAGTGAACTTATACCACTTTGATAAGTGAAAGCTGAAATTGTTCATAAATTTCGTTTTATAACCACCTAAAAACGTATCGGCTTTGTCGTGAATGTATTTAAAAAAAATTTATATCTAGAGAAAGGCATAGATTTATATTTGTTTAAATTTAATACCATTAATTTTACAGAACAACAATTATAGACACCGTTTAAATCCACCTGAAGATAAATTGTATCTTCAAGTTTTGTTTCGCACTGTCAGTATGTGATCTAAAAAGGTCAAATTTCAAGTTTAAAACTTCAAAATCAACCGTCTAATAACAAATACAATAATTTTGCATACAAAAATGCGCACAGTATGTACAGCAGAATTTCCCTAAGTGGGTTTATATGCAATGAAAATATTCTGACAGGTGGTCTCAGAAAGCAGAAGAAAAAAAATCGCTTTGTTGTTTCTGTTGCTACACAAAGCAATAATAACAGTTAAAGCAAATTGCTTTTGTTTGCTTCTGTTGCTACTTCCATTTCCTCTGTTCATGACTCCATTTCTATAATTCACCTTTTTACGATGTTTTTAAATTCATTTAGTATTTCTGCTAATATTGTAGAGGCTTCGTTAAAAATTCAATTAAAACTTCCATGGTTAAACAACCATGAGCCAACAGTAATTATTTCAGTAGACATTTTTTTTTTGTTTAACCTTTTTGGAATGTTTCTGTTTGCATTTGTTAACAATAAACTTAGCTACATATAGCACTATATGTACATACATACATAGCGTGGCATGAAATGATAATCCATTAGTTATTTAAGCCAATTAAAAAATTAAATTGGAAAGATTCTATATGAGATTTTATTTTAAAAAAAAGTCGTTCTTATTTCTAAAAACTCCATAACACCTTTGAGGACAACGGTTATTATATTATAAATCTGATGTTGGCGAAGGCTTAGAAATATTTAAAAATTTTGACATATTACGTACCGCTATATTCGAAGAAAATCCAACTTTTTAATAAACCAAAATCAAGTGCACATGTAATGCAAGAAATGCAAACAAATTGCCGGACTATGATATTTTCTTATAGCATGATCGACATGATTGCTTTACGGAGCGGATCGTCTTCGCAAGCCATCGACTTGTGTTTGCACACATTTTTATATATATTATATTTGATGCAAACATGCCTGTGAAAAATTAGGAGAATGTAAGAAGAAATTTTGTGTGTTAGCCTTTTCACCCTTGTGTTGAAGAAAGAACGTGGCAAAAATATATACTTTAATTTAATTTTGTGAGGAGATCAGGTATAGAAGCTTTTCTGAACAAAAAATGAAGTAGTTTATTTTTCACAGGCCACAGTTGAAACTGTTACTCTAAAAAATGGATAAGTTCTTAAAAAATATATCCAAATATCGAATTTGCAAAGAGAACGACAGCATAAGACGGAACACCAGATACTTTTGTGAAAACTGCACAAGCAATGATTGTTGTCAGTATTTAAAATGTAAATATGTTTGTTTCAATTTGTAAGTTTGAAGACTAAAATTGAATATTTAAAAAAAGTGGCTGGACACATTCATTTTCAAAAAGATTTAATTTTATTTCACTCGTTTTATAGAATTAAATGAATTCTTTTTATTTTTTGCTGCGTAACCTTATTTTATGTTAATTGTACAATTATAAATTCATTTTAATGAAACATTGTGTTTTTTAATGTCAAACTTTACAACCGTATAATAAATTTTCTTTTAAAATACAAGCGGTCCCAGCCAGGTTCAGGTGGCAATTTGTGCAACTCCAATTAGGTATCCACTTAAGGGTTAAATCCAAAGTAATTTTTGTTAGGCTAAAGCTCGCAACATTTTATTAAGAAAGAATTTATTAAATTAATTATTTAAGATATTCTCCCAATTGTGTTTAAAATAAAGATTTATTTGCAATGTCTATATGAATTTCATTGGTGCTTTACCAAATCGTCAGTAGACTTCAACCATACTTTTGAAAAGTCTCAAACCTCTTATTATATGCACAGACTTTCAAAAACCATTTGAGAATTTACAAATAATAATTTCTTTTGAAAATCACAAAAGAATAAAATAAGCGCAGTAGGTTTTGAGACTTATATAAAACCCAACAAACAATTTATATTTGATATGAATATAATTTATTTGTCTACACCTTTTATACATTGGGTGAGGCCCATTGGGTGAGGCCTGAGACTTTTCAAAAGTACGGTTGAAGTATACTCACGATTTGATAAAGCATCAATAGATATTGCTTAACCCTTAACAAATAAATCATTTATATTAAGAAAGAATTTTATATGAGACAATTTCCAAAGAAACAGGGAAAAAATCAACTGTAATTAGTTCAAACCTACACAGTAAAACATAACAACGTTGCTTTCGGATATCAGAAGATTCGCAGGATAAAATAGAACAATTACTTATTTACATGACTTTCACAAAAGCAACGTTTCAAAAGGTTTACACATCATCTTAAATATTGAATTGGAAAATTAGACAAGACAGATGTTTAGGGATATACTTTGCAAGACTGTTTCCATACTCGTTAAAAAAAGTCTTTAAGATTTTTATAAATAAACTACGAATTGCTTAATACCAAACTTAGAAGCTGTTTAAAACTATAAGGAATTGTCTCACAAATACGTCTATATAGTTTAAAACTCATCACTTACTGCTCCTTGACTTTTAACAAATATTGTTTTTATTATCTTTTTCATTTCAGATGAGATGTGTGAAGCCAATTTACTCCCAGAAAACTTAATTCATGTAGAAATGTTTTAAATTTTTTAAATTTCATTAACTCTAAAGTCAATAAGCAAAACTAAATTAAATTTACATTCATTAAGAAAATTAAAATATAAACTAAAATAAATAAATACATGAATTTGAATTAAAAAATTATGTAGAAAACTAAAACATCGAAAGCAATACCTAAACCTGTGAAATACACAAAAAATATATAAATTAAATAAATAAAAACACATAAAATTATATCTAATTTATAACTTATATTTCATAAACTTTTCAATAACTTGAAAAATTTACTTAGAAAACAAATCACAATTTCTGTAAAAGTCACATACAAAACTAAAACGAAAGGATTATGTTATGAATAAAATTGATTTAAAAAGGAGCTCGAAAGTTGCTATACTGAAATGGCAACAATACGAGAGTGAAACCAATAAAAAAAGACGAAATGGAATTTCTTTAACAAAATACCAATAAATTTACATGCAGACATTTAACGCAATACTTTAAGACATAGCAAAATACAAACCGGATATAGAGAAATAAGGCTGCGAAAAGGACAACAAACGTAAGAACAAATACCATAAAAATGTCTGTAGAGTGTTTTTCGGCTGGAAGTAAAATAGTGTTGGCAAAAAATAATTCTACTGCGTACTCAGCTGCAGCGGTAACAACACAAGAAACAGCATACAATTATCGTCAGGAATTGCAACCGAACTTTCGTCCACAAAATGAGACGACAAATGGTGGCATCATTGTCAACCAAACTCAACGTCGTTCTGTGCAAAATACAAAGCAATTGCATCAACAGCATGTGGTGGTGGGTCAACAATATCACCACCATCTGGAATATCAACAGGAACAGCAACAAAAAACTCAGCAATTACAACAAACCGCTACAATCTACATAGTTAAAAAATCATCGGATTTACACAATGCCAGACGCATAAGGTCTCTTACACCACCAGCAACCTGCAACACCAGCACTAACAGCCACGTTAATGCCATCAATACCAATAGCAATACCAACACAAATACCAGCACAATTTCCTCTACTGGTATTGTGGTTAATGACAACATTAATAAAAATGCCGCATATCAATCTATAGAACATGATTTACCAGAACAAGTGCCACCAGCATCATCATCATCTGTAAAAGCAACTTCGACATCAGTCTCAGTCTCAGCACCACCATCACCTTTGTTATTAGCAAATATAGCAATACAACCATCTACAACTTTAACACTGACCGATGATAAAGAGGACAATATTGAACTTTGTGAACGATTGGAATGGTCAGCTGCTCAATCTTTGGTAGAAATGAATGCCAAAGATAAAACGCGTCGCTGTAGCGATATTGATCGAAATTGTAACATTACTTATAGCAATGCCAAAGTCAGCTCTAACACCAATTGTCGAATTATCAACAACAATAATAATATAACAATAAGCCATCAACAACAACAGCATCATAGACAACCACACCAACAACGCATACAACTGCCGACAACTAATTTATACACAATGTCTGCTTCCAGTAATAAAATCGGTAAGTTTTATTAAACAAAGGAAAAATTATAATAACTTTGTGTAGTGTATCAAACAATAAGGACTTTAGAGATTTGAGTTAAAATAGTTACCAATAACATCATAAGCCGCTTAAATAATGCTCCTCAGCAAAAAGTAATACTTCGCCAAAAGTAGGTTTCTAAAGCAGAGCTTTGTGTGTGTAGCTTACAAACCTACTTACTATTGCAAGATACATTAGGGTGATTATTTTTTTGCAAATACTTTGTTTTTCAGTCCCATTCCGTAATTTTGTTCGATATGTCGAAAAATACATACAATGAAAATTATAGCCCTTAATATTAACTTTAAGTACTTTCCTAGACCGTGATAAAATGTTCGATAAAAAATTTTGTGTTTTTCTTAAAAATTCTATAACTCAGCTGCACTTTATGCAATTACATTTTACTTGATTTCGATTTACTCGGAATAAAAAAATCTTCAAATGTACCCCGGGCGGCAAAAGTGTAACTTGTATTGGTGAGTTAGTACGGGTCATTGAAGTTGATTTTCACCTATAATACTCGCTTTTTTGCTGTTATCGCCGAAATAATCAACTTTCCACAAAAATGTTATATAGACCAAATTGGTTAGAAAACGCCATTAGTTTCCTAAAAATTTTGTATTTATGTTTTTTCATACAATTTGGTTATCGCGGATCCAGAAAAGAGCGAACGGACATTCCACTTTCGGAATACGCAATTAAAATACCAGCTTCGAGCGCTGCTAACAGCATTATCTTTGCTTTGTGTGTGCATGTATGTAAGTACTACATAAATCTAAAAAGCTTATAATGGATCCGCGACAGTTTAAGACGATATAGGCATGGATCTATGTATGTATGTATGTATAATTTATTATTTTCCAGATGGACATTAAAAAATTTACTTATCTTTAGAAACTTTTCAAGTAAAAGGAAAAGAACTTATATTTTGGATGTATACATCCAAAGTATAATGGATTCGTTTTTGGATATCAAGAGCAAAAATAAGTACTCTTTCTAGTAGAACTGTAATCAGTGTTTCAAAATTTTTCTGATTACTTTTTTGGTGAATTGATAAGTAAATTTTTGTTGGGAAATTGAAAAAAAAATGTGAATTTGTTAATTTCTCATCAATTTTATTAAAATGTTGGCTTTTCCTTTAATTTTTCTTTACTCAATTCAAATGTGAATTTGTATGGAAAAACACGTTGCGACATATTTCTCTTTCATCATTTATATGAAAAATTAAAAGTGTAAGAACACAAGTCGTATTTGTTGTCATTTATTTCGATGACAGCTCAGCTATTCTAAATTACAACATGAATTTTTCTATTTCGAGGAAGTCAAGCTTCAACCGCAATGGAAATATGCACGCTATTAAAGCAAACTATTATGGAAAAGCCAATCCGCCATTTGTATAAGTGAATTTAGTTGGTATTGCTTATAAAGTTTGTAATACAAACCTGCTTATAATGCCTTTTATATTATGTGCAGTATAATTGTATAGACTTCTGCAAGTGTATGTATAAAAATTAGTTCGCAAGAAGAAATATATTAGAAACTTAAACATTTTAGTCGTCCAGTATTGCATATCGAAACTTAAACGCATAGAAATCTTAGCTTACAAATACTAAATTTTGCAGTAGCGCATTTGCATGAAAGTCCGATCCATGAACCCTTGTTAAAAATAAAACAAACTTTTATATTCGTACGAATAATTGGTATTGATTTTCATTTTAATGACAGGCCCGTCGTACGAGTTCTTATTCATTTTTCAAAATGAAACAAATTAAATTGTTTAAAATAAATTACTGAAGGCCTTATTCATTCCCCCTTTTATTTATTATTTTTAACACGATAAAAATACACAGTGGGAGTGGTAGAGCAAGGAAGAACTTAATATTTCTAATGTCTCCAAGTCATTAAAGGGTATTGAGGGTCTCAAGTAAGCAGCATGAAAATAGTAGACTTTCATAATATTGTTACACATTACATTCACTTATTCTTATTTTTCTTTCTGGCAAGAACAAACTACAGGAAAAGTCATAAAACCAACAGCAAAATTTGACAAACAAACATAAAAAATAAATGTGTTATAGGCCACCTGTTCAGCCAAATTATTACCATTTTCTCGTTTTTTTTTTATTTGTTCTACATTAAATACAATTTTTTATCCCATGTATTAACATTTTATACAACCATAAACATCAAGGGGCTTTGTTGAAGAAGTAATAATTCATATTAGGGGCTATTCACATATTACGTAACGCTTATTTGGAGTTTTCTACCCCTCCTGGAGTGTTTCGTAATATGTGAATAGTCCCTTAAAAATCAAAAACAATTTGATGTAAAGCCTTCTAAAGAAAAACTTGTTGCACCTTACAATTGTGTGGTTATTTGAAAAGGTCCATTTTTGTAGAAAGTAGAAATTTATTGTTGACATAAAAATAAACAAATATGTATGCGTGTATAGATGTAAGTATGTAAGTAGGATAACTTAGCAAATATTTGGAAGTCTAATATTTAAAAAAAAGTTGTTAAGATTATTTTTATTTTATACCCACATACACTGATAGAAACCCCGTCATAACGATTATTTAATTTGACATCAATACTACGGAAAGTATTTTCGTTTTTGACCTCATGACACTTTTCACCATTGTGATGTCATCAATGCCTATGATGACAAATATATCATCGGTGCAAAGACACATCGAAATCAGGGAAATGACAAATGGGAATTAATTTAATGGCAAAATGGCATTAATATAATGTCACTGATAGAAAATGTCTCACAACGCTGATGTAATTTGACATAAATGCTATGCCAAGTATATTCGTTTTTGACCCCATGACCTTTACATTAGCTGGTCATATTGCCATCAATGGAATGATTAAAACAGTTATACTTATTTAAATTTGCTTACTTTTAACTGCTTGTACTTTAGTTTTACTTTTTCTTATTTTCTTCTAATGTTGGTCTTTATCCGAGGCTATTCAATTCTTGATCGCATATTTAAAAGTTCACACCTCCACCATTTCAGCCATGTCTCCATCTAAAACATCGGGAGCACAACGTCAACATAAACATTATTGATGCGACATACATGTGATGACTAAGTGTCATCAATGTGATGAAAAAGTGACATACTCTCTCGCTTGCTTCAACGTTTTTTCAGTGCAAGTATGCTCTACTGGCTTAATTTTTAAAAAGACTTGTAGATTTTATTATTAGCTCTGTCATAGTGATGATGTCATAATGAAGTGACAGGTTCTTAAATTTTTAAAAATGCGCTTAAACACAAAAATAAAAATCTGTGTCCGTTATTTGCATAGAAAATCTTTTTTATGAAAATGTTCATGTCTTACCCCCAAAAAGTCGAGGCTGCAAAGGATGCAAAAATTATTCTCAAAAAAATTCACGCCCCTGGGACCACGCCTTAAATTACATTTATACGGCATGATGACCCACAAGTTGAAAAAAGTTTCCACATTATGAAAAATGTTCTTCTAAAAGTTGTTGTCTGTGAAGTTTTCAACAGCTTTTGTCTTACCGACTTTTATCTAGATCGTATATTCAACAAAATAAACAGCAAAATATCGAAAAAGCCCATAACTATTAATTTAGCAAGAAAAGCCCATAAGTTTCAAAATTCTTAGAAGAAAATTTTTCATGATGTCTTAATTTTTTTGGACTTGTGGGAGGGTCATCATGCCGTATAAATGTAATTTAATCAAATTTAAACCACAAGTCGGCACGGGAAGGCGTGGTCTCAGGAGCCCGAAATTTTTTCAGAGTAATTTTTTCATCAAGCCTCCACTTTTTAGTGGGTGAGACCAAAAATATTTCCACTTTAAAAAGTAAGTAGTATACATACAATATTATATATTTATCTGTAGGTGGAAGATAAACTACACCAAGTCATATATTTTTTTTTTCAAAATACTATTTGCGGCTTTACAAGTGCTTTTGTTGCCTCCTGAAAATATTTCAAAATGTGAATTGGTGTGGTTTACCTCTCACCTACAGATATGTATATTAAATTAATTTCTTGTCGGTTAGTAATGCCATCACCGTTGAACCACTGAACCAATTGGGATCATATTTACACTATATGTGTCCCACGGTCACGTACATTTTTTTATATAAAATAAAATCTATTTGTGTTTGAGGCGGGTTCCGCTAGTTATTATAGCGATATAGGACTAGTATAAGCTAGTTATTATAGCGATATGTTGACATTTTTAAGGCGGCTATTACTATCTGTAAAAATATTAAAGGGCTACTGAAAACGACTTAAGCGGCTAACGCTTGTGACAACAGATATATTGAGGAAAATAAATATAAAACCAATTGTTATGATTAATGAAATTCATATCTGTTATGATACCAGTTCACGTTGTTGATGTTTTTGTAATATCTATGACATATAAGTTTTTAAAATTTTTAATAACGATTAAATATTGATTTCAAAAGTTTTCAGCATAATAGCCTCGCGTGACCGACTCACTACCACTTAATAGAAACTTGTGGTGACAGTAAGTGACTTTTATTACAAAGTCATAAAATATCTGGGATATATTGAGTAGGGCGATTAAAATATTGTACTTTTTTTATAAGAGAAGTAACACAATCAGGCAATTAATGCCTACCAGTTAATTAATTAATGTGTTACCTTCTTTGGGAAACGGATAGTGTAGAGAGAACAGGTGGTGAAGTGGGAGAGATATAGAAAACTTAATTCATTTACAACCCTGCTATTGCGCGTTTTTGTAGAGCAATGTTGCAAGCCCCTCTGGTGTCTAGTAGAGGCATCGAATTGTTTAAGCTGTGTAGCCATTTTATTAGTTCTTTTACTTCGCCGACGGTTTTGCTGCAATACCGACGAAGGAGGGTGCTGTGAAGTGCATTAGGATATGTTAGTATTACTCGCCGCCGGTACTGCCACAGTGATCAGTGCTATGCCTTCATCACTTTAACAGTCCAACAACAACGAACACAATAACACACCAATGCACATGAGAAAAATGCATGATGTTGTTGGCTTGCCTGAAACTAGTCTCGAACTCAAGACCTCAGGGTTTGTAGTAAAACGCGCTAACTACTCAGCCAACAGCACTTGGATGTTACATCCTACATTTCCTTTTGAAGGTTTTTTAGGCACACATTTTAAAAACAGTTTTTATTTTCATATTTTCAGCAGCTCCATTAGAAACTTTTCCGTTGAAAGATATGCAGTATAATATATACATACATATATCTGGGGTATCGAAATATAAATGTAACAATACTATGTATTTCTTATTGGATCGTTTTTTAATGTTTTGCTTACGGAGATGCATATGTACAATGTACATTGTACATATATCTATTGGGATTATTAAATCTTTATTTAAAACAAGAACTTGTATGTTTGATAATTTTTTTTAATATCTACTGGCTTTATTAACTAAAAACTCTGCACTAATGGTAAGCTTTTTTGATTTGGTTCATTTAAATGTCAATATAAAAACAAATGTCCACAGATATTGTGTAGTCACTTAAATACAATTTTAGTATTTTGAAGAAAAAAAATTGGAATTATGCAATTCAAACTAAATTAGATTATAGAGGAAAGCTTCGTTACATATAATGTTGCATATAAAATAGAAAGCAATAAAATTTAATAACAGCAATTGCTTGAGCTCTTTAGAATAAAACGTTAAGAAGCGTTCTACAAATGCAGCAAATGATCATAGCGATTTTTACTGCTTTAGCGAATCTAAAGAAACTTTGGCATAGATTTATTTCTACACAACGGAGTATTTTTATTGCATTTCTCTGAAAATTCACTGAGTTGAGGATTGTTAATTTAACCCTTAGGTATACATATCGTCATATGAAACCCAAAACCATGTAAGTGACAAAAATTTCTACATAAGGTTTTTAATTAGTTACCCCGCAAAAACTACTGCTTCGGCCGAATTAGAAGCTGGTTGTTGCTTCTTCTGATTCGATGTCCCACTTTGGAGCTCTGGTTTTTTTTTATATAAAACAGCACACAGTGGGGACTTTTACAAAATAAATGGTAATAATTTTGGAACTTCTAAACTGCTCATTTTATTTATCTGAGTTTTATTTTTGCTGAAACAACGCGTATCTTGGTGGCCTATTGGCTTAAGTACGAGTGGAGTTACAGTGGGGCCAACATGACTGCCTGGGACTCAAAAAAAAACTCTGAGGCTTGTAACTTTTTTAAATATTATCCGATTTTAAAAATTTTAAATCGGGATATGGCCATATCTCTCACAGTTTTGAAGATATTTGACTTTAAAGAAAAAAAAAATGTTTTTGTTTTGGAAGTCGGAAAAAGGCTTTGAAATTATAAAAAACCTTCTTTAACACATTCACTCTTTAATCACATATCGCAAAAGGCAATCCATTGACAATGTTTTTATTGCCAAATATTTTGTATTTTAGACATGTATCCCACATTCAGCAATTGCCCAAAACTTTAATTTAAAAAAAAAATGTTGTGTTTAAGGGCCTATAAAATATTTTGACGGCATATTTTCAAGATTTCGGAAACAACGTTTTATAATGTAGATTATTCTAGGAATTTTGGCAAAAACTGAAGAGAGTCTTTTCATAAATGTGGATATACTCGCAGATTTTCTGAAAAAGTAAACATTTAGGAAAAATAAAGCTTTGTACCATAAAAAATATATAGTAAAATAATTTTATTTTCTCAAATTGAAATTTTTTCTTCTATATGAAAATCTTTACTGCGTCTGAAAATTTTATTCGAATATCGCTTACTGATTTCGTAGGGTATGCAATTCAACAACACAAGAAATATTTTTTTAAAATTACGATTTTCGGTCATTGCTCAATGTAGGATACATGCCCAAAATACAAAATATTTTTCTCTAAACATGAGGTCAATGGATTGCCTTTTGCGATAAGTGATTAAAGAATGAATGTGTTAAACAAAGTTTTTTACAAAATTTAAAATAATGAAGATACTAAAAAAACATGATTTTTTCAGGTCGATTTAAAAATTTTGAATTTTCACCCTTTTTCCGACTTCAAAAATGCAGATATTAAAAAAATTTTACTTTGAGTTTTGTCAACAGTAAACTAAATAGTTATAGGCGAAATAGTAAAAAATTCATGACAAAAACAAAATGTTTTTATTTATAGTCATATATCTTCTAAACTGTGAGAGATACGAAAACACATGTAAAGACATTATTCCTTTTCACTCTTCAGCTTAACCCAACGCGCTTTAAATTAAATTAACGGCCCTTTTCACAATGTACGAGTAAGAGTTAACGAGGATTTTAATGGCAAGTTTGGCATACAAAACTTGCCGTTAAAGTCCACGTTAACTTAAATCGGATAACATTTAAAAAAGTTACTAGCCTCAGATTTTTTTTTAGTCCCAGGTAATCAAGTTTGGCCCACTGTAACTCCTCTCGTGCTTAAGCCAGAAGGCCACCAAGACACGCGTTATAAGTCCTCACTCCTCATCTCAAGATGTTCGAAGTTTCAGATAAATCCAATCAGCAGTTTATTACCATTTATTTTGCAAAAGTCCCCACTGTGCAGCGCTTCTTTCAAAACACCAAAAATGCTCTAAAATCATGTCGCTTCGAAATATAGATAGAGAGAAAATTTTAAATGTGTTTTGAGTTTTTTAAATGTGTTAGTGTTTATTTGAAACAATCCGTGCAAACATTCCTTAGAATCTATTTTGTTTGCTGACTAACTTTGTAATTTAAATATTATGAACTCTGAGAGATCGATCTCTGTCTTCGTTTTGAGGATCCTCGGAAGCACTTCAAAACATCACATATGGAAGCAATGAAAATTTTTTACCGCTTCCAGAAACATGATATTTCTTGCTGCATATTGTATATTATATCGAAGCCCATATCCCTAAAAACTTTCAGGGTTCTACTGTGATTTTTGGCGATAATAAATCTGTATCTGAGTAAAATCAATATTTTCTACACAAACACAGGGGTTTGTATTTTTAGCCTCTCCGATTTTAATGAAAATCGACACGTATATTCTACACCACAAATAGAAAGAATTATTTCGATTACTCTTACGGTTTCTATCTTATACCAGTCCAAACTTGGGCATCTCGGCATTTTGCATCTTGCATTTTTGAGAAAAGTTCGTCATATTTAAGATGGAATAACTTTAGTGCGCCTCATCGGATATTAATAATTTTGCTGTCATTCGAAAGATTTTCTGTCTCCTCTTAACAAGTATCCATTAAAACGGACATAGCTTCCTGTAACAAGTTTCTCTAAATTGCCAAATTATCCCTTTTTAGGAAAGCATCTAAAAATACCCGTACAGCGAAGCGCTAGGGGATTGAAAAGTTCCATCAAAAGTGATAAACACATCTTATACCTTAAAGGTAAAGATTACAAAATTTCCTAACCCGTTCAAGTAAAATGTGCAAAATCAAGAGATTTTTAACTTTAACGAGATAAACTTTCATAACGCCAATGCATGTACATATTTTTTATTTTTTTGTGCCCTCTACCAAAATCCGTCGTTGAAAGATTGTCAATTTTTTTTGTGTTGAACAGTATTAGTAGGCACCAAATAAAAAAACCCCTAGAATTGATTACTTAACTAGTTTCGGCTTTTTTATTTAGTTTTGTTAATAGAAATACTTTTTTATTGATATAGACTATCGGCACTGTTCTGTAAGCCGAGTCCGAGTAAATTTCTCGTTTTCCAAAAATAAATTATGCCACCGACGTAGTAAACTGATATCAGATATGATATTTTAAGCTCTAGAAAATCTAAAGAATAGAAAACTACAAAAAAAGTCTAAAAAATGTTGCTATTAGCGGATTTAATTTTTCAAATCGAGCGTTTTTAAATCGACTGGACTTGCAGATCTGTTTTTGAAAATTGGGTGCTTAAAAATCAGTTACGCGCGTTAGCGTTTGGTAATCGATATGCTCTGTCTATTCTATTGATATTTAAAGTTTCTTAATCACTCCAATATTATTTTCCTTAGATTGGTCGATAAAAATATAATATTATCGGACGACAAAAAAACCTTTCTTTTGATGAAAAAAAATTATGTATACTCTTTTTTTTAACAAAAATCAAGCCGATCTAAGTTTATTTTTGATTGAGTAAAAATAACTTTTATCTATCCGAAACAATTCGCTGCCATTTTCTCCAACTTGGAGCCATAAGAATCAATATATGTATATCTGAAATTCTTCACAATATAGAATTCGTGAGTTCATTATTGAGAATATCTCCATAAATATGGACTTTATGAAAAAACCAAGAATGACCTTTCCCTAAAAAATCTCACAAATTCGTCTACTTTAAGAGATTTTTTTGAAAGAACTGCGATTCTTACAAAAAATAAACTTGAATTTTTTGCTGCACGTTTTCGTTTTCTTAAAAAAAAAACAAAAACTAAACGAATTTACGTAATTATTATTTGAACTGAAAAGTCGGAAGCTATTATTATTTGGCTTAAGTTCACAATAATTGAATTAATCTAAATTCAAATTATTTTTAAGAGTGGAATATTAGAATATCTAATCAGACTTGCAGAACGGATTAGTACTACTAATTTCGACAGCCGCTACGCTGTCATCATCAGTATCCTTTGTTCGCTTTTACCACGTTTGATCGTGGATACTATTATTAATGAAACATCAGCTATTTAACCAAATTTTATGAGGAATTATTGTGAACTTAAGCCAAATAATAATAACTTCCGACTAAAAGAATTTACATTGTTTTTTTTTTATATACAAAGCGCGATGTCAGTTAAAACGTTTTTCCACTACGGCTAGCATCATGAGCAGGGAAACCAGAAATATGCTCTAAGAAATGTCTTTTATGCACATTAAGTATGCATTAAAAACTTTAAAATATGTTCCCAAAATGTAAAGAATATGCACATAAAACTTTATCATTTCGTTTATAATTTATATAATACTAATTTCTGACACTTAGAACTATGTAAATATGTTAATGGTATGCAATAATGTCCAAGAAGTCTATTTAGGTTCCAACAAAACCCAAGATACTTGAATACTGGCGAAGCGCGTTGCGGTACAGAAAATGCGTATTCCATTCTGCTAGTGTAAGCCTATGGGGCACACTCTGTTTCGCTACCGCCAAACAGAGGCAACAATTGCAATTACCGATTGCAACTTGTTTAAAGATAACGTCCACGGATATTATTTCCACTTCAAAAAGGAAATAATATCCATGGGAATGTTGAATAGTTGCTTTGCAGAGTAAAGTCTTTCTGCCTAGTCAAAAAACTGAACTCTGCGAAGCCACTATGCCAAATTTTACTATTCTCGTCCTGCTATTTTTTTTATGGAATGCCAACAATCACGACAAAATCCAAATTGCACAAAAAATCCTCAAAAGAACATAATTGGAATTTTTAAAGCTGTGAATAAACTGGGAATAAATCCACGGAATGAGGAAAATGGTTAAGAAATTGGAAAAAACTGCATTATAGTAAATTTCAAATTGCAAAATACAAATTCTTTTATATGTGAAAAAATTTAAACATTTTAAAATTTTCAAAAGCCAAAATATGCAGGAAAACAACCAAATATGCCACAAAAAATATCAAAAATGCTCTAAATGTGCGACTAAGTGTAAAATATGCAAAAACATGCTGTAAAGGATAAAATATGCAAAAATATGCACTAACAAATCGATGCCAAAATTCTTAAAACGTTCTGTAACGCATAAATATCATATTTGTGCCTTCACACATCGCACACAGAAAAAAATACGTTTCGTTTTTGATAACAAAAATCCCGGTATTCAATAATTTTTTTTTCAAATTTCCTGTGATAAAGAATTCCCCTATATTGATAACAAAATTATTTCAAAATAAAAATATATATATAAATTTAAAAAATGTTGACATGGCTGGAATACGAACCCGGGCTTTCCGGACGTAAAGCATACACTCTCTAGCTGAGCCATATCCCATTTATTTTTTTATGGGATACAACTTGTTTTAAGTACTTATGTATAAAAAGAAAAGAAATAACCGGCATGGAAAAGAAATACTTACAACGAAATATTTTATTATGTTAAAGATAAATGTTATTGAAATTCATATTTTTTTTAATAACATGGTTTTATTGAATATAATTCTTGTCTATTTTTTTCTGTGCAGAGGAAAAAACATGCAATTGCATTTTTGAAGTTTCCCTGATCATGAGTGATGGCTTTTAAAACGTTATTCCACGTTTCACAACAGATATTACGATGGCATTTAACATGTTAATTTTCTAGAATTTAACCACAGATCATTTATAGAACTCGGTGTACCTCCAACGCAAATATTATGACAATGCTATATATGGCCATATAAAATGCAAAAGAGCCTATCATAATTTGTGCGGGTGCTAAAAACTTAATAAAAAGACAACTATTGTAATTATAAAAACAATTTTTCTGGGTAGTATCATTAATAAAGTCTCAATTAAGAATACTATCCTGAAAAAGGAATTTTTTTAATTACAATAGTTTGCTTTTTATTAAATTTTTTATTTCTCCTAAAACATTTTTAACCCTTATGTGCGCACCTAGGTACCTGGGTACCTTTGGCGTCTTCAACCAATATTGTTTCATTGAAATTAATAGTCTGCATATCTGAAACTTTTTGAGAACTTCTAACTTTCAAAAAAGTTTGTATTTTTGCAGCCATACAGCTGAAATAAATTTTGTAATTTGAGTGAGAGACCAATTTACTCTTAACACCCTTAAATACGCACCAAGGTACCCGGGTACCTGTACGAGCTTTATATGGGAATGAGGCCATTGTAAGTACATATATTTGTTGTTAGTAGCTCTGCATAAACAAATAAGTATATATAAACGTGGTAGATGTAGAAATTTCTAATCAAATTAAGCAACATTTATGTGCACGACAAAAAACACCTTCTATTGCGCCGCAAGGTACCCGGGTACCTATACAAAAGTTACGTTGAAAACAAGCACTTTCTCACTAAATATCAAATTAAAACGTAGTAAAACATATATGAGATTGGCTACAGATATATATTGCCAATCCCATATTTATTTTACAACTACATTTAGTGCGAAAATGCTTGTTTTCTACGTAAGTTTTATATAGGTACCGGGGTACCTTACAGCGCATTATAAGGTGTTTTCTTGCCGCGCACATAAGGGTTAATAATGGTGATAGGTCCTTTTGCATTTTATATGCTTTTAACTCCCAATGGAGCATAGGTCGCCAATAACAACCGATCGCCGTCTAACCCGTTTCTGAGAAATCTACCTTAGCTCATTCCTCGATACACCTAGTTCGCCCATCTCGGATGCTGTTGATCCACGCCAAGTTGTGAGGCGCCTTGCAACCTCTTCATATCTTGGTTAGAATGGGATCTTTCACTACCATTTTTTTTTTTGAGAGTATGAAAACTTTTGAAATCACTAAAAACCATTTGATTGATGTACGTTAAATGGTGCGATTGTACGTAGACTGAAGTAACTAGTAAACATCTTCCGGAATAAAAAGACGATAAAACGCATTTGTTCGTTTTACATATATATATATACATATATATATATTTTTTTTTTGAATTTATAAAAATGTTCTTTTATTTGATATATGTTAAATTTTTTACAATTAAAGTATCATTTACAATGACAAACTTATATAACAAGAATTAAAATAAAAAATAACATGATGTAACTTAAAACGTTTTTCCGTGTTACCTTCTTGGAGAATTTTTTTTGACGTACGCTCTTATATTTTCTTGTCATATATTGATTTGAAATATTTCTCAACCTTTTATTTTTATTGTTACACTTATCAATTAGGTTCTTCCACTGACTAACTTTTTTTAATTGCATTTTGATAATTTTGGCTGATTTGGAGTTAGAGTGATGTAAGATAGTAATGTTAACGGTAATATGCAAAAAAAATGGATTTTGGAAAAAGTGGCTTTTACCACGTTATTCGTAGCTGTGCTTCAATTGTCCAAATAGTGTACACTGTACAGGAAACTAATAGCACTCCAAAATGTAGTTGGAACTTAATTTATGTTTTGGCATAAAAAATATAATTTTATAAACCAATTTTCATGTTCATTAAGGCAATCCTTTTATACTCTAACTTTACATTAAACATTTTTACCATACGGAATTTTTTGGGAATACTAAAAATTTAATCTCGTTATGTATTTAAAATTTTTAATTGCAGTTTAAGTCAGATCTTAACTTTTAAAAGTTTTTGGTGCTTTTAAATAACTTCAAATGGATTTTAAAACAAAATACAAAAATTACAACTGCAAATGTGTAGCAGTTGTGGGTTTAAATTTGGTAATAAAGGCCATAAATGTTATTAGAAACAAATCAGAGACGAGAGGACATTCAATTGGAAAAGGAGAAAAGTCTAACAAGGCTCTACACAAAAAATAAAAAATAAAAATGAAGATGTGTGAACAAAATTTTAATTTTCTCTTTTAATTTTTGTGGATAACTGTGGCAATAGTAGTTTTAGCAATTATAAATTTAAGCATTATTATTAGCACAAGTTTAAAAGGATAAATGTATAAAATATGGTCAACATAAAATCCTAACAAATGACATTTTAAAAACTTTCAACTACAGCATATGGCAAATAAGTTTACTATGAATCAAATACACTCCATCCATAAATAAAGTTTCCTTCAAAAAAATTTTTTTAATAAACTCTTGCATTGCTTTCCTGCATGGCTTAAGTCAGTCTGCTACTCAATAAATGAAATTTCAAAAAAAACGATTAATTGTTTTTAATTACTCAATTATGAATATGTACATAGTAAATAAATAGATTTTCTAAATAAATATTACTATTCTGTGGATTTTCGTTTATGTACATTTTTGTTTATGTACACAAATTTATTGAATTTGAATGTCATTAAAGAGCAGCAACAAACTGAGGTTTAGTGTTCAAATGCTATATTTTCTTTAGTAGGCCAGTATTCAGTTGGCGTTTCAATTTTCAATTTGTATTAACTGTACTCGTGCCTGTTGGTACCATCATTCATTCGTAAATAATTATACAAACGCTACAACTGAAAAACAGCAAAAAAATACAGCTTTTCTTTTTTAGCTCTGAGAAAAAAACCATAGAAAGAAACTTTGTTTTGGCAACAAAACCAATAAGTTAAAAAAAACTGCAAGCAACAACCTTGTATACATTGGGAAATGTGTTTGCTAATGCTGACTTTAGACGACATGTTTTTTACATATGGCTTGTCAGTTGTGTAAGACATATGTAACTTCGCATGTTTGTCTAAATTGTCAATTTACAGACGGTTTATAATTTTTGCTTTCACACGCACATGTGCAATTACATCTGCCATAACCTCTGAGTGTTCACAACAGCTGAGTTTTTGCACAATTTTCATAAATCTATAAAGCGGTCTATGCTTTTTAATGCAATTTTACTAATTCAATACAGCTGATGTCATTAGAACACGCTCTAATTGAACATTTTTAATATGACTTTGCTTCTGTAAATGTCATCTAACAATGTTTCATATGTTTCACACGGCATGTATAACTTTTGCTGTGGGAAATTTGACAAGTCAGATGTAAAATACATGTCGTCTAAAGTCAGCATAAAGCTGTAGTTCTCATAACAACGATGCCAACTTAGCGCTTTTCGCGCTAGATTTAGTGTTTTTTGATGACAAAAAACGGGTATTTTTTATGTTTAAGCACCTTTTTTAGAAAAGCGTTAAACTGGCGCTTTTGCTTTTTATTTTTAGTACAACAGTGAACATTGAGAGTTTTGTAAAGAGTCTGTGGTAAAGAGCATGAAAAATGTCTTTACAATTTAAAACTTCCAGTTTCTTTACTGATACATGGATCTTTCCATATTCAAACGTTAAGGTCGGGAGAGTAATCACTACAATGATTTTTTTCAAAATTAATATAAGAAGTATAATGCATAGAATTACTGCTAATTCATTAATACATATCAAATATGGGTTAAAGATGGAATGTTCGTGTTGTAGTAATTATAAAATTCCATTGTATGTTTTCACATAAATTGATTCTGTTCAAACATTTTAAAAAATCAAAATTGTTTATATATATTATCAAAAAAAAAATACTTGATATGTATGTATTATAAATAATTTAATGATCTCAAATGTACAAATAATATAAAAGAAAGTAATGAAACATATCGATGGTCTCAAGTAGAAAGGCTCTAACTCGAATTTTTTAAGAAGTTGCGTTTTTCAGTGATTTCAATATATTCCACACACATATAAAAATTAAAAATATAATCTGAACATTAAATTTGTTACATGTTGAAAAAGTTACATGTTGAAAGTTACAGTTTCTATTATGTTTTTACCTTCTCCTGTAAAGTTACAATTACTTGAGTTAGGGCCTTTCTACTTATGACCATTAAACTTGATATTTTTTTCGCGATTTTCGACTAATTACAATATAGCGCCTTTTAGCGGTTTTTGGTATAGAGTTTTGTGCTTTTTGCTTTGAAAATGTTGGCATCGCTGTCTCATAATAGTTGCAATAATTTAATATTTAATGAATAACGTTTTAAGTATATGTTCTGATTTTTCGCATGTTAACATTGAGGGCACTTTGACTTCACTTTTTAAGCTCTTCGCGTTTTTCAATTTATCGTTTTTCAACTCCAACCAAGAATATTTACGGTTCGCAGAAATTTCAGACCTTCAGCTGAATCAAAAGCTTTGAATCTATAAAAATGTTTGTGTCGAAGATATTCTTAATTTTGGATTTGCTTAATATATCCTGAATATAAGGGAGTAATGAAAAAAATAGTTCCGAATTCAGTGAGGTAAACATTTTAGGGACATTAAAATTCTTAGTTATGACCTGTTACTTAGCCAGATCTTCCCCTTTTTTTTACTTTTCAGTTCATATTCATTTCCAATCGTTGAATCAAATGAAAAAATATATAAAAAAAGAACTGGTATATAATTGATGAGTATCTAGCGTGCTCCAGCATTTCATACATATTTTGTTATAAAAACACAAAATTTATTGGCGCCAGGCAAAGTAGCAACAGCAATCGAAAATACAAAGAATGAACAATGAACGATACAAGAACAGCAACAGCTTATAAGCCAAAAAACAAAACAAAAATAAAATGGAAAAATGGAACAAGACTCTGACAATAAGCAGCAAAGTACAGGGCGCTAGGCACACAAAGACGTTGATTCACCCCACTATAGCAAATGGTAACAACATATAAAAATTAGAAAAATTTTGTTAGTTTTTCAATAATTTTGTTTGTTTGAAAAACCTTGAAAAAGCTCAACGAATTGAAGAAAGTTTTTGCAATTTTGCAGTTTTTTTTCACAAGTTTATATTTCCTTTTTCTGATAACAAGCAAACAATCGAAAAAGAAAATTTTATATTTAATTTCATTGTTGGTGTATACATACATGTGTTTTTCTTATTATCATATTGTTTCGATATTGTATTTGAACACGTGTCTGATAAAAAAAAACTATGCCAAAATATGAAATATTTGCAGACAAATATCGCATAGAACACAATTAATTTTTTATTTCATTTCATTTTACTTTTTTATTAATCAAATTATTAAAACCAGAAGAACTGAAACCAGCAATTTATGAAAATTAAATGAAAATAATTTCAATTCAATCGAATACCTCCACAATCATAGAACGGTACAGAAAGACGGACAGATATTTTTGTTGCTGTTTAAGAGAATTTCAATAGAACAAATTGAATATTAAATTAATCTAATTATTCAAATTAAATCCTTTAAAATATTAAACTGGTATTCTGGTATGTAACGTTTAAGCAGGACTGAACAAACAATAATGGAAGGCACACACTTTTCACACGCACACATGCACACTTTTTGAAAATTCCCAACAAACACAAGGTTAAACGTTTGAAATGTGATGGATTTAGTATATCACATTGAATATGCATAACTAACTAACTAACTAACTAAGAGGTATATGAGTTAAGAGCACTACACAACAATGAGCTATTTTAATTTGACCTTATCGATCATTTGGAGAGATTTTAAATCCTATAATACATATAATACACATGAACATTAATAAGGGATTGTAGCGGCCTACGTAAAACGTTTTTCTTTATTCCAAATGATATGTTATGTTATTAAAAATATCATATAACTAGAGATGCGTCCTTAAAGTTCATTTTATGTATATAAGGTGTCCGTAGAATATAGTAATGTGAAATCCTTTAGATAATATTTAAAGTTAGGGATGTAACGATACGCCGTTTTGCCGATCCGATACCGATACCGATATTTAAAAATAAATATCGCCGATACCGATTCCGATACCGATACGAATATTGAAATTGAATTCAAGTTTAGATTAACAAAACTCAAGCGCAATTTTTTTATTATACAAAATTACATTATAAGAGAGAATATTTAAAATTGATAAAACATTGGAAGTAATTTTTAAGGAGCTACATTTTTTTTGCTTCCAAAAAATCTATATTAAAAATATGCAGATAATTAGTAGAAAAGCAAGAAAATAGGTTTAATTCCTTTGTAATTTTAAAAAATACTCGCCATGCTTTTTAAAAAATCGATTTTTTTAAAGGACATTTATCAACTAATATTCTTCTAAATAACTTTATAGCTTAATTATTAAAAGACTTCTAAGTTTATATTTATTCACTTAAATTTACATGAAAATACAGATCTGAGTTTAAATTCGCATAAAAAAGTGAAAATGGGTAATTTTTTATCCTTTTTCCTTGAGGAAAAATCATTATAGAATACCGAAAAAGAAATTTGTCCTAGCATCGCTTCCACCGAATTGGTAATCGAAAAACAGAACTTCTTGCAATGGCAAGGATATGTAAAACTAATTAGAAATTATCCAAATTTGCAATACTTCCAAATTGCGAATTCTACATTTCCATGACTTCTTTGGGGTATCTTTTTTTTTTTGCTGGAATAAGATTTATAAAACAACGACTTGAACTTGAATTCATAGTAAAATTAACAAAAAATAAATATTTTTTTTACAAAAAAACAGCATAAAATATTATTAATTTTTAAAATTGATATTAATAAGATTTAAAAAATAACGAAGTGAATTTAATTCATGGTAAAATCGGACAAAAATAAATTATTTGTTAAAAAAGCTCTGAAAAAATTTTTTAAAGTATCGTCGTATCGACAGTAAAATATCGCCGATACCGATGTATCGGAAAATCTGAAGTATCGCCGATATATCGGTATCGGTATCGGTATTCGTTACATCCCTAATTTAAAGTTTCCATTATAGAAAAAAACTCTGCTCCCAACGTTAAAAAAGAAAACATCTTTCTAATTCTCAATTCAATATTAGTAAAACCGGTTAAGATAAAATTGTCTTAAGGCTCGATATGTTGGGATTAAATGAATAATGCAGCTAAAAAAACTTGCCTATACTGAAATTGCAAAACAATAGTAAAATACAAAAACGAATTATGTTACTACATATCATGAAAGCAACAAATACATCTAAGCTAGTTTAATTTATTAAACTCTCTTCAAATTTTGTCATATGCCTTTCCTACAACAACACGAATTCAAAGAAGAGAAAAAATGTATTGCTATTTTCTTTGGAAAAACTAAATATAAAAGCACACATGCATATTTCGTTTTTTTTTAACTGTAAGCTAATACATGCATGTGTACTAGGGTAATCATTCGGTTAACCGTTAATCGGTTAACCGGTTAACTACTACCCGATTAACTGACCGGTTAATATAAAATTAGCTATTTTCGATTAACGGTTAAACTGGTTAATTTCAGTTGATAACCGATTAACCGAAGTAAGAAATTTTTAAACCGATTAGTTTCAGTCGATTAACCAAAGTAACAATTTATTTTATATTTTGTGGTATTATAACGTATTTTTTGTGTTTTTAATTAACCGTTTTGTCTCATATACAAAACGTATGCGCTTAGAAATTATTTTTCGTACAAACAAAGAAGTGTGTTCGGTGATTTTAACTTAAGTAAAACATTAAAATCTTTGACCTTGGCTATAAAAGAGTTTAGTAAAGATTCAGCTACTCTAATTGAATTTGAGGGAATCATTAAGTTTTTGTTTAATAATTTCATAAAAACCAATAAAACTGATGCCAACGATTTAATTCAAAATCGAAGGATTAAATTTAATGAGAGACGAATTCAATTATTTTATACCTCCACTCAGGAATATTTCCTTCTAGCAACAGTGTTTTAAAATACAGTACAAAAACGGAAACTAAGGAATTCGGAAATAAACTTTTTGTAGAATATTCGTCGCTGAGCTCTGCCAGTATGAGTCAGATGATGACCTGACAACAGAAGAAACTATCGATAATAATACAAGGAATGTTTTAACAGAATTAACCGAAACAATTAGAAGTGCTAAGAATTTGAAAAAAAAAAATTAAAACAGGACTGTAATAGCATAATGGAAGATTTTATATGTTTAGAGAAATCCAGGAAAAGAACTGAGAAACTAGATATTCTGTATTATGGATTGCTTTCGATTCCTTCAACAACTACAATAAGTGAAAGGATTTTTCCAAGTCAAGTTATATCAAAAGTAAAGAAGAGAATCTCTTAAATAAACTCAAAATAATAAATAATTTATGCATTTTTATTTGTTGAAATTACTTGATTTTTGAAAAAACTTTATTAATCGGTTAACCGGTTAATACCGAATTTAACCAAATATTAATCGATTAAGCCAAAACCTCGATTAAATAATAGAACGATTAACCGATTAATCGATCTAAGCCCAATTAAATGAAATCCCTAATGTGTACTGTGTGTGCATTAAGCATATAACTTTTTACAATTTTCGCAAATAGGAAAAATAGCATATCATAGACGAATAGAGCATAAAAAAATATGATGATTTATTGTAAGTTTTATTTTGCAATTGCAAAAAGTTTCCGAACCAAACGCAGCTACTTTTTTATCACAATTTTTTTAAAAATACTTATACCCGTTCTTGTTCATATAACTAGCTAATCGAAAGCCTCTTTTCTTGTGCCAAGGGAAGTATCCCATCATATGCAATCTAAATTATGAAAGATATTTTGTCATTGTGTAAAGCATCACATACTTTAAAAATAAAATTTATTTCATATAACAATTGAAAACATTTGTTTTTTAATATAAAAATATGAGAAAAAAAGTTTATTTTTTTAGAAATCGCGTTTGGTGGGGAAAATTTTTGAGCCCATACCACGTATTGGTATGCCAAGTTATTCGTAAAAACTATTTATATGCCTAGTGTGCATGCATTAGTAGTATCTTTAAACGCTTATAGCTCCCGAAATACCGAACTGGTTATAACAAAATGTAGATTGTTCACATCTGTCAGTAAATTTCTATAAAATGGTATGCCTTTTTCAAAGTCAGCTGTATATTGTGAGCATAATTTGCGTTACAAAAGACGGCTTCGCCTATTAAATATATACATACACAGAAAAAGTTATTGTCCGATTTTTTCCAAATAAATGTTTTCTTTTTTCGATTTTGCTGTAATTTGAAAAAAGTACTGCCAACACATTTGAACACCAAATCGTAAAAATTATTTTAGGTATATTAAATGCATATAAAAAATATAAGATTTTATTTTATGTCTGAAAAACCTTAAGTTCTCAAGTTATTCTAATATTTGGAGAGCAACTTCCTTAATTTTGGATATAACTCTATAGCTGTGTTCGATTACCTACTACAGACTACTACATTTATCATATTTTACTACTTTTATTCCAAAAGCGTTCGGTTACACATAAAAACAGTAAAAGTAGTAACGAATTTAAGAGAAAAATTGTTTTGCTTTTACTACAAATTTACTACAATGTGCTGGAAAAATGTTTGTAGGTAAATATACAAATTGAAAAATATGAGAAAAACATTTAAATCAAAATACTAAAACGATTAAAATTATAGATACACAAAAAAATGCGTTGTTCCTTTAAAAAAAATTAATTTGCTCATTATGTGCTCAATATAATTGATACATTTTAAATACATTAAATAGAGACCGAAGCAATACATGTTAAAGATTTTTTTAATGCATTCACGGTATCCTGTGATTTCTGAACTTTTAATCTAAGGCTATTCCGAGATCGTTTGCTTCATTATCTTGCTGGAAATCACATTAGGAACGTGAAATGACCATGAGACGTTTTCGTGGTCTCATCATGGGTTGGAACTGTTTGTATGTCTACTTTAGTACTAAATGCTGGAAGAATTGACGAAACGACAAGTAAAAATAGGTTAAAACCAGGATTACTACAAATCGTATTAAATAAAATGACATATTTGAATGTAAATATCAAAGGAAAACCGAACTTAATTTAGATTTTTTCATATTTTAATTTATGATTGTAAATTGAACATTTTTTTCAGTTTTCTTTTGAAAATTTTTTTAATGAATGTTTGTCAATTTTGATGAACAGTGTGAGGGGGAAAACTGACAAACACCAATGTTTGTCAGTTTTCATGTATGTCATTCATGTATACGAGTTTATTGGGCCCTTCAGTTCTAAAGCTTGATTTCTTGTGGAATAATTTTCAAATATTGGCTTTTGAGGCAGAGTTTGTTTGCTGGCCACACGTGGTTTTTATACCCATCAAATGCGTGCTTTAAAAACGATATTATTCTCATTTGTAAACGTTTGATAAACCTGCATTTGCTGGGATATTACGTACACACATATTCATACACATACATAAATATTTATGCCCACATTTCCATTCGTATGCATTTTCCTGCTTGACTATAAAGATTTAAATATTGCAAAACACAAACAATAGATTATGGTTTCTGTGTATTTGTGCGCTCTTTGAGCGTGTCCTGTTGCTTGATTTTAGTTTAGAATTTAAATTCACATATTTATTTTTATTACTTATTCGTATTTAATTTATAAAATCCGAAACAGTGTCTATATATTATGTATATTACAGTCTACTATAATTTATTATGATGAAAAACTATGTTAAATTATAGTTAAACATAATATATTCGACTATAATGCAAGAAAAATTAATTTACCAAAAAAAAAAGCAACACCATAATAAAGAGAAAGACAGGCGGACGAATAACAAGCCAAAACAAACTTAAGAACGGTATCAATCTGTCAGTATACCTTCCATATAATTAAAAATCGGACCATAAATAGCGGACCACTTAGGGAACAAACAATACAAATTGTCCTTAATTCCGTAATTTGATTTAAATAATTTTATAGTCATAGAACCAAAATACATGTGTATTAGGTTAGGACGAATGTGTTGAAAATTTAGCTTTATCTGTAGAAATAATGATTAATGATATAAAAAAACGCTGCCTTTAAAGATCAAAAACCGTGTTTTTAGTGATTACGCTGCTAATAAATATTTGTTAATGAACGCAATATATTTTTTTAATTATGGTAAAACTTATTTTTAACAAAGTAGATTGGTGAAAAATCGATATGAGTAATTTTTTTTTCTAAATTATTATTGCGTATACGCGCTGCTGCCCTATAAAAATGAACTATTAAATGGGAGCCCATTGCGTATGAGCTATATTTATTTTCAAACATTCGTCACATTGATTTTATCATCTATATATTTAATAATTTGAAAAATTGTCGTTACTTCAGTTTATTTTTCTTTCTTTTTGATGTGCTTAAAAACACTTATACTTGGGATTTCTAAAGAAAAGTTGTTGTTATTAAATCTCAATAGAAAAACAAATTTCTGCCATTACATTCCAAATAGCAAAAATATTTCTAATATTTGATTTCAAGATTATCTGCATATGAACGAACATGACTCTAAACATTACTTAAGATGTTATTAAAACATTATTTGATTGAGAAAAAATGCAATATTGTATTAAATAAAATTACAGATGCAAGTTCGAATAAGAATAAAAATATACAAATTTAATATTTAAAAGTAACTAAATTGCTCCTATGTTTGTATTACATAGCGCTGCAACAGGAATAGTAATGGCATCTTCAAAAAGCAAAGAAAAGAATATTAATGAAAAGAAAAGTATAGAAGAGAAAAGCAAAGAAAAGAAAAGAAAAGAAAATAAAGATTAAAAATTAAAAAATTGAAATTAATTTATTTCTTAATTTACAAAATGTATTTATTCGAGATATTCTCAAGAATTTATGTTCAAAAAAGTTTAATTGATTTGTTGTGATTAGCTAATCTATATACCGGCATTTCGTTGGGTGCTAATGCCAACTGATCACGAGATCTTTAAACAAAAATCAGTTCCACATTTGTTGTCCTCAACGGAGGATCTATCAAATGCTAACCTGTTTAGCATTTGATAGATAGAACTGATTATTTTTTCAAGATTTACTGATGAGTTGGCATTAGCATATATATTAGCTAACCACAACAAATCAATTTAAATTTTTTGCACATTTCTTCTTAATGCTATAAAATCGTTGATTATTAAAATTTTGCTGTTATATAGGAACTTACGTACTAAATACCGAGCAAGCAAAAAAACTAAACTTTGCTTCTAAGAATCTCAGTATTGCTAAGAAAGTTCCAAGAATTCCTAAAAATTTATTTTTTATGGTTTTGTCCCTAAAGTCCACATTTGGTCCAAGGTCCATAAAAATGCTTTAGCAAACAAATGAAGACACATAAGAATTTTTACAATTGGTATTTGTTTTTGAGTTGAAGTTTTCGGATTTTAGCACATACGGGGCTAAAATCAATAATTTGCTACAAAATAAGTTGAATTCGGAAGGATCCTGGGCATAAAAACATGGTAAATTTGACTAATGGTAAATTGGACTTTTTAGACATACACATATGTATATAATAATTATATTTTCCTGAAGAAAATATGTTTATAGAGAAAAGAATGATGGTGTTTAAAATTTTTTCAATTTTCAAATTGAAAATTTTATATTTTTATAAATTTTTTGTACCAGCTTAAAATTTTATTGTTTAACGAACAAAAGAAATAGTTTTGACAACCCGTTGTTGTTTGGATCGGAAAATAGTGTACCAAGGTTTTGAAAAATTTAGAAATTTTAATTTTTAAATGAGTTTATCTCACTAATACTTGTTTTTAGCACCCTACAAGGTTTATAAGTAGGGTTTGGGATTCAGGAATTCTAAGGCGGGAAGTCCCAGGAAAAGACTATCTAATCAGCCATATCACAGAATACCTTTCCGATCGGAACTTGTTTCAATTCCGTAAGTTGCTTCTTCAGAAAATTAAAAACCAAAACTTTCTTCGTAATCAAACCACATTTAAATTTTCAAGTGGAATTGACAAACACTTTTCTGCTAACTTCATTTGCACTTAATACTTAAAAACGTGCATACTTTTAGGAGCGCCAAATATATATTTGGTGAGAGCTTGTTTCTAAAAACAAGAGTAAACAAACGGCGCAAGGTACTTATAAAAACATTATTATTGTAAAATCAAAATACAAAATAAAAGGAATTTAAGCACCAAAAATGAACTTTTTCGGAATGACAACTACGGAATTAAAATGGAATCTGTGACACGGCTGAATATTGGCCCGTAATTTTTGAGATTTTTACGGGAAAACGAGAAATTAAATATATATATGTACACATTATTACATAAATATATACAGCCAAATTTATAAAAAATTCTTATTTTAGGTTTAAGACTCACAATTGTTATTGAACAGTTTCACGCTAAAAACTGTTTAATATAAAATTGCATTCATAAACACTACGATAGACATTGTGTGTTTTAAGGAAATTTAGATTTCGATACTGGCAATACCACCATGTTTTGTAGTTAGTGTTGCAATAAAAAGAATATGTAAACGAATAGCTTTTTATTGTTTTCGTGTAAGTTAAGATTTTTTGGACTCTCTTTATAATATATTTCTCAACTTATTTAACACAAGTTTTGTATGAAGTAAAAGCAAAAAAGGGAATTGATTACAAAAGAGTTCATACGAATCTTTGAATCATGTATGAAAAAGGTACTCGAATAACGAGCCTATTTTCATTTGTGTTGATTGTTTCTACATCACTAACATTTCTTTTTGCATTTATGTGTTTTGATGGTGTTTTTTTGCTAATTTTGTTGCGAATTTTGTTTAACTTAACTAATTAAGTAACATATTCTATAAAAATTAAAAAAAAAACACGTAAACGCTTATAGCCAAGACTACAAGCTTTAATTTAAAGCATATCATGTATTCCTGTGTGATAAATTTGCAAAGATATTTGAAGTTGAAATTGATATATCGATGATATGAATTTATTGAAGGTTTATAGTAGGTGCATACCATCTTTAAACCTATTTTAAAATTTTCATGTAATATACATTTTTGAATGCAATTTTATGAAATTTTGCTTAAAAGTAGTCTGTTGCCCTGTTTTAAATATTTATGAATATGGCTGATAGACTTTACTTTACAGAATCTAGTAAGTGTATTTTGATTCACATCAGAAATTTGCATAATAATCCTGTTTTTCTTAATATCAATAAAATATTCAATGTTTAAACACTAAAATGTCCATACAATTTGTTTTTTTCAATTCGTACAAAAAAAATTCCATGAAATTTAAGTCATGCCATTTTTAATAACGCCGTATAAGAGACAAATTATTGCTTGATTAGAAAACTACATGCAAGATGAATTTAATAGAGAGTCTCGTTTAATCACTATATCAGAACAAGGATTACTATATATATATATATATATATATATATATATATATATATATATATATATATATATATATATATATATATATATATATATATATATATATATATATATATATATATATATATATATATATATATATATATATATATATATATATATATGTATATATATATATATATATATATATATATATATATATATATATATATATATATATATATATATATATATATATATATATATATATATATATCAATGATTGCAGTGCTCTGGTTTCCAAAAGTAAATAATTCGATCGTAAATAAACTTTTTTTCCGCAGCATGAATGAAAACATGTTAGAAAGCTTATTTGATATTGTAAGCTCATAGCAGCTTTAAAAACTTTGAGTTGTCACGACTCACATTTATTAAAAGTCGACGTTATTATTGAAACCTTGAAGGAGATTTTTTAAGGGAAATAAAATTAAAAATCAGAGACATTTAGACACACTGTGGCTCAGGGTGTGTAAAATGCAGCGCAGCTGAGTATGGTACGTAACTTGCTTGTACTTAATCCTCCCGGAAATTTGGCAAGAAAAATAAGAAGCATTAACAAGTTATTTACAAAATAATTTGGAGGCTTTAAAATAAAATTTTTAACTAAATAATTACGGTAATAGTGGTCAATTAGTCTTTATACGGGTTGTTGCTGTGTAATAACTACAAACTCTTATTTGCCTGAATAAACATAAAAATTCTTAAAAATTTGTTTTTGAATTGTTATTATATTAATTTTTATTTAAAAAGAATGTTTGCATTAATAAAACAATGAAAATTACGCCAAATTCCATTTGATAAATCTACTTAATTTAGAAAAGCAACTTTTCCCGGGAACTCCCGGTTGCGCGATTTTTTAATTCCCCTTTCCCGGGACGTGCAAAAGTTCGGGAAATCCCAATCTCTAGTTATAAGAGTACAACAATTTTTTTCTAATCGGACAAGAAAAAAAATATTATAAGCGTTGAAAAATTATACATGCCCGAAGAAAAGCTCACCTTAGAAAAATAAATACTCCTATGCTATGGCCATCTGATAGTTTATACTCTTTGGATAATTCGTTTGGAAATGACTGATTTATTTCCAAAATATATTGATGCTTCCCCACTGTGCAATGCTCTGTAAATTACTGTGTCATATCTATACATATAATAAAACTGTAAAAGGGTCCTGTCTGTACATGAAATATTTTTTTGAACATTTTTATGGTGCCGTAAGCAGTAATCGATGTAGAGAAGAAAACACCAAATTTTAGAATTTGTGTCTATCTGTCTGTCCGAACACGTTTCACACAAAAAACACTGAATGGATTTTCATTAAACTTTGTATGGACGTACTTTAGAGTTCTGATTCAAACATAGGTCACTTTTTATTGCGATAAAATATCTCATTTCTAAGTTAAAATAGAAAAAAAAAACGAAAATATATCCTATTTTACTCATATAAATGTTGTTGGAAATTAAAAAGAAGTGTTTGTTTTTTTTAACTGTTTATTTTGCATAACGGGAACTTTAAACAATATGTAAAAAACGATATATTAATATATTTTACAGACACCTTATAGTCATAAACATATTTTATCATATTCATTAAAAAAACAATTATTTACTTCACTAAAATTGTAACTTAAGCCACAGAGAAAAGCGATATTTAACAAAAAAATGGGCCTTGAACTATTTTCTTAAGTTACTCGTTCTCCTAAAAATATTCAGGAAAGTGTAGTTACATAGAATCTATATCATATCATATCTTATATGTATGTATTTAAGATAAAAACGCTTTCTTTAATATTTTTTGGAAAAAGAAGATCTGTATAAAAATTGCTCAATCTTTGTTTATGTTTGTTTAATATTAAGATTTTCTTCTATAATTTTATTTATTTTTTCAATTTAATACACTTTCCGTTTATGGTTGTAGTACAAACGAAGCAAAATAAATGAAAATAAATACGTTTATTTTTCTATATTTTAATCAACTTGTTTTATATGAGAATCCACCAGTGTTTTGTAATAGAACCCTTAGGGCCATATGGTTATTCAGTCATATTAATCTTTTTGTACTCAATGTTCTGTTTAGTTGTTAAGCATTGAATGGGATTAATTCTTGGATATTAAGTATCTTATTAAGTATTAGATCTTATAACTGTTTACACGAAAATCAAATTTATAATTTCCCCACATCGTAATCTCATCAATATTTCTTTGTATATCCCATTGCAATCAGTACAATTTCGCACAAATTACCAAAAAAAACGAACGACTGACTACCTTATACTTATTACTCTTATCTATATGAAGTATTTATATCCTTTAGCAGTTATTGATATCACAGTGATATAAAAAAGTGATGACCCACTGCTACCAACAAATTTATAGATGTAAACAATTTTGTAAAATATTTTTTGCCGTATATAAATACAAATCATTTTAAATTGACTATTAGGCTAAGGTTCGTAACGTTATATTCAGAAAGAATCGAATAATCGGGCATGATTAATATTCCAAGGAACAAGGGAAAAATTAACATCAACGTACACACCAGAACAAAGCAGCGCCGTTACACTTTCATCATCAGTGCTCATGTATATTTTGCTTATCACCATTTGTCAGGTGGCTGTGATTTCAATTCTTATACATACAACTTTTTCGTGAAAATTTAATAAGAGAATTAAATCGCTCAAGTTAATGTTAGCTGAATCATTGTTGCTGGCAATTTTCAGTGTTACCGTTAGTCAATTTTTCTTCATTACCATTTTTCTGATTTTTTGTTCTACTTAAGTTAAACTTTTTTGATTTGATTTTATATATGTGAACATATCGAACCTTTGCTGCAATATAGTCACAACTCAAAAAACGTGATTTTTGAAAATCGTCATATCATTCTTCATGTTGTGTAAAAATTTCATACAAATATCTTGTGTGCTCAACTCTCAAGAGAAGAATATAATTTTCTTTTACCATTAAGTTGTTAGTAAATTCAAAACTTTAAATTCGTTTTCTGCCAAGCAATTTTTTTTAGTTATGACTCTATTGCAGCAAAAGCTCGATACAAGCATATCTCAAAAAACCAAAATTGTTAAGTTACTGAAGAAAAGGTGTTCCTACAATCTTTTTTATATGTAAAACAATTTTTAGAAAAATTCATAATCTAAATCGAAGTTATGACCACTAAAAAGCTAATACCGAGTATATACTTGCTAACATTTTTAAAATTTGAACCGCGTTTTGCCAAGATTTTTTTTTTTTTTGAGATATGACTACGTTGCAATAAAGGAGCGATATGTTCTTCGATTAGGATACAAATATCAATAATATAAAAATATGTGAAACCATTTTCAATAACATCCATTGTAAAAATTCTGAAAAAAACAAGTACGAACTTAATACAAGCTTTATTTCCTTAAATAATGTATGGCCGTTCAATTCCCTTCGTAAGAATAAAATCATAATTGCTTGTAAGCCAGTGTATGCTGTTTTTTTTTCATCTTATTAGTTTAATTGCAAAGACGTTTATTTATAATAATATTGTTATAAGTTTTGGGCTATTTGTCCATTAATATCCAAATGTCTTAATGTCCAATGAAACGTACTTAACGAATGAAACGAAAAAAATTGGCCTTGAGGATAAAAGAGGGCAGTTGTACAAAAACAAAATTACACAAAATCGCTTTATGTTTTCTTTATTGCTTATTTATTGAATACCCAATTTCAACCGATAATAAATATTGTGTTGTATAAGAATTTATAGAAACAGGACTATATTGCATATTTAATAGAAAATCTTTAAGATATTACTGGACATCAATCGTTACAAAAATTTGTATTGTTAAATCTTTGGCGTTAAGTCAAAAAAATGCATTTTCAGTTTTTGATTGGGTTGAAATCAATTCTTTTTTCTCTTTCATTTGGTATCAATAACTTAAATCTAGAACAACTGTCTCCAATCGTAATCATTTGCTTTTTAGACAATAAGTCAGAAAAAAATACATTTTAAAATTCAACTTAAATAATTTTGAATTTAACATTAGAAAAAACTATAGTTTCTGACTAAACACCTAAATACTTAAAGTCAAATAAATATTCAAATTACTTAAGCTTTTATTAAAATGATGAGAGCTCTGACAATGGGATTATGGTTAATCCCGAAAACATCAATGTTCAGTTCGACCTTTACAAAATTCAAGAAATTGGTATTTGTACTTTTCAATTGCCACATGCTTTGAAAAATTATTTCTCAATAAAAAATGATTTAATTGTAAAAATTAAATTGAACGAACTTAAGCCTGAATAATAAATTTCTTTGGATGATATTAAACCTAAAAAATAGTTTTGGTGATAGTCGATGCATGTTTGGGACATTGTGTCATTGGAAAAAACTTTTAAGTCCCCTGGAATCACAAAATGTGCCAAATCAAATTATCTTCCATATTCTGGTCGTCTCGATTGTTCTGCCAAGTACTTAGAATTTTGTTTACACTAGAGATAAACCATCCCTTAAGATACAGCGGAATATTATTGTTAATTGGCAGTACTGAATTTGATTGTACTAAAAATAAATCAAATACAGAAAACATAAAATATATTAAAAGCTATAATTAGTAATTATTATTACATATATCAACATGCATATAAGTAATTCTTACGATCGGACAGATAGAAATACAAAAGTTGGAAACAATCTTGAAGAGCATCCTTTCAAATAAAAACGCAGACGGACATCAAAGTTCTGAGGTAATGAACATAAAACTGAAAAAGATTTACGAGAAAATACAGAGCAACTTAAACTTCGTTCTAACCAAATATTTAGATGATACATAAATTGAACCATCAGTTGAAAGAAGGGAACAAACGACATTTTTTCCAATACTGATTTATACACATTTTTTTTACTTGACACATAGCTCTAATTATGTGTGTTAAGGACAAAAATGTAACACTTATATTTAATAGAATTCTATGCGACTAAAAAAAGAGTCAGTTGAAAGAAGGCAATAAATCCGGTCTTTTATTCCTTTTTTCCAACTGATAATCAATAAAATATGAATTCTGGTACAATTAAGTTCAAACAAGTAAAAATTTAGCAGCAACAAATTCTGGGGTTTCCGTCACATCTGTTTCTTCAGAAGATATTATTGATTTTAAAAATTCATGGCAAAAATATTAAAAGAAAAACCCTGTAAGTCATTGAGTAAGAAAACCATATTCAAGATATCGAACTACAGACATTTTGAATACCATTGAAGTCATAAAGTTTATATAACATGCTCTGATTTTATGGATGGCTCTTCTAAATACACTTTTTGCTTCAGAATTACCATTAATAAAGACAAACACTTCCAAAATACCAATAAATACGAAAAAATTAATGGCATGCGAAAAATGACACAATATATTCCAGACGAATTCAAAGAATTTTACGATAATATTATCTCTTGGCCTACTACAATAACCGAAATGCTAGAAACGATGACGAATAAATGGTATTAAATACTTCATTCGTTATTTATAAAAAATAAGCATACATCTGTTAAAAAATTTTCTTTTATTTATTTTTTTTATCAGTTGGAAGAAGGGAATAAATCTAAGCAGTTTATTTGTGCATATATCAATCAGTAAACCTTAACATTTAGAGATCTGGCCTATTGTTGTCCAATCATAATTAATAGTCTTCATCCAAATATTATAAAAAGCAATGTGAAGAAAATAAAAATTTATGACGTTTTTTCATACATCTCTGTTCCATATTTTTGGATTTATTCCCTTCTTCCAACTGGTGGTTCAATTTTATTTTTGTTTCATTTGTTTTATAAATACCGAATAAATAATTTACTGCTAGTCCCAATATGTCGACACAATTCTTTATTTCGCACAATTGCATTTAAAAGAAAAACAAATTATAAAATTTTTTTTTTATTTGAATTTAATTATAAGAAAGAAATAATCTTTATTAATATCACTATTTCGAACGTACTTGCTTGTGAGTCCAAATTGAGTAATAGGCCAAGGTTCATAACATTTAATTCAGAAAGAATTGGGCATGATTAATATTCCAAGGAACAAGGGACAAATTAACATCAACTTAATTTTTCAACGTACACAGCAGAACAGAGTAGCGCCACTTTCGGAAGGCGCTACACTTCCATCGTCAGTGCTCACGTGTATTTTGCTTATCACGAATTAACAGGTGGCTCTGTTGAATGTGATTTTAATTCTTATATATACAACTATTTCCTGAAAATTTAATACGAGAATTAAATAACTTTCAAGTTGATATTAAACTGCACTTTCCCGGCGTTGCCATTGGTTTATTTTTCTTCATTCCCATTTTTCTGATTTTTGTGTTACTCAAGACAAACTTTTTTGGTTTGATTTTATATTTTATGGTGATCGTGTCGGCATAGTGCGCCTGGCAGTTTACTCAAATCTGATTCAAATTCTACTAAATATTTAAATATAAAAAGATGATACAATTTCCCAAGAGATATATTTGATAAAATCTTTATTTAATTTTATTCTATTTCTATTTTTATTTATTTTGTAGACGCAAATATGGACCAAGAAAACAAGATTAAAACGCAAAAGGAAATTGGAAAATTCTCCGGTCGTAGTCCAACCGAAGACGGTAAAGTAATATTTTATGCACCGCCAGCAGGTGGCTTAAACTCAATTCCTCAACGGGCTAACAACTCAAACCACAAAACGGTTATAAAATTAGAAAACACTAACACAATAACAACACAAGTCTATCGAGAACGAAGCATTGAAGAAACTGAAGCAGCTCATGATTTATTGTCGTTGTCGCAAAGTTTGCCACCACTGACGCCCCCTTGTGTTGTAACAATAATGCACCAAGATTCAAATGGCGTTTCTACGTCGTCAACATCCTCGCCTACGCCTTCCTCCCCAAATTGCACGCTTAATACACATAAATCACAGATGCAAGAGATATCAAGTTCTTCCAGACAACAGCACCAACAACAACCAATTCACTATGCCGGTGTTATACAACCCGATAATTTAAATGTTTATATTGATACAGACCAAAATCACAATAATAATAATAATAATAATAGTTCGAAAATTCGTTATATTAGTTCATACGACTCGCAACAGCATCAAATCAATCACAATGATCATCACCCACATCTTAATCATCATTACCACCATCACCACCACCACCACCACCTCCATCACAGCGGTGTGAGTAACTCCAACAATTGTTCACCTTTGACACCGCCCAATTCCGACCATTCATCGGATATTGATATTGATATGTCTTCCTCATCGGAATCCGGCCATTCAAACTCTCATCAATCATTAAAAATCTGGCGCACAGATTTCTCAGATGCAACTGCTAGAAGCGATTTAAAAATGTCCCTTAATATAGTGGATGGTCGAACAAAAGCATGCAAAAAGAAAGGTGAACAGGATGGTAAGATGGAAACAACAAAGAAACCAAAACGTGGTTGCTATAAATGTTCTGAGTGTGGTAAACAATATGCCACCTCCAGTAATCTATCACGGCACAAGCAAACACATCGATCTCTAGATTCCCAGTCAGCTAAAAAATGTAATACCTGCGGTAAGGCTTACGTCTCAATGCCTGCCTTAGCTATGCATTTATTGACGCATAAACTCTCGCACAGCTGCGATATATGCGGTAAACTCTTTTCAAGACCTTGGTTACTACAGGGTCACTTGCGTTCGCATACAGGCGAGAAACCTTATGCTTGTGTTCATTGTGGCAAAGCCTTTGCTGATCGATCCAATTTACGTGCACACATGATGACGCATTCGGTTGATAAGAATTTCGAATGTAAACGTTGTCACAAATCTTTTGCCTTAAAATCGTATCTCAACAAACATTTAGAATCGGCCTGTATCAAAGAGACCAGCCAGCATGGCGAAGAAGATATCGACGCCATGGAAGAGGGTGAAACTTATAACAGAATCAATGATAGTTTTAGTGGTAGCGCAGAGTCTATGGACTCGGCCGATGAAAATGATGAAGATATTATTGTAGCTTAAGGTTGTGCTATAGTTGTATTGCGTAAGTAAAAAAAACATAATGGTACTTAAACTTTACAAGAGTATCAATTAAATTAATAAAACACACAGCTGTTAAGATTGCAAATGGGTCAGAAAGAATGGGAAAGTTTTCTAGAATTTTTCTAAATTTTTCTAAAATTTGTTCATCTTAGTAACTACTGCCGCAGATTTGATTGAAAATTCATTTTTGTTGATTATTTGAATATCCACGTTATCAAGGGGCCTTTAATTTTATTATTCACATCTTTAACTTTATTCTTTTATTTTATAAATATTATTTTAAAAATATAAAAACGGTTTTAAGTTTTATTTTCACTTCCTTTTGTGTTTTATAGTAAAACTTAAAATACTTAATTTACCTTAAACTGAAATAAGAAAAGTAATTGTATACCAAAGATATACGACCGTATCTAAAAGAATATGTCGATTTAGCTTGAAAGTTCAAAGTGGTTAACAAACACTTTGACGGCCCTTTTCACAATGTATGATTAAGAGTTAACATGGACTTTAACGAGAAGTTTTATATGTCGAACTTGCCTTTAAAGTCTACGTTAACTTTTAATCGTACATTATGAAAAGGGCCGTAAGGGTAACAAAACCTTGTTAAGAAAGCGCATACAAAAACACTTGAATTCAATGGTACGCAAAACGGCGGCTTGTTATTGCGGAGAATAAAATTAGTGGGTCTTCAACTGTTTAACTTTGCATTTATTTCATATGTTTGTTGTCTTTTTTGGTTTCTCTTTGTGACTTAAACTGTATCTTTAATATACGAGAATGAGAATGGATATGTTTGCGCAGCACTGCTTTTATGACTTTATTATTTAATGCATTTTAAATACTATTAACAGTGTCACCACTCTGAGTTCATCAAACCACTTTGTGGTTTATGATGTACGAAAACGAATATACAGTCATAGAATCCAATAATGAGTGGGACTCGAAATGGAATTCAAATCCAATTGCAAGTGCGAATTGGTTCATGACAACGTACAGAAATTGCTTTGATCAAAAAGTTTTTATTTTAGTTCTGTGTTCAAAACATCATACAATAATAGAAGGTAGTCCAATTCTCTCTTTTCGTTGCCACATTAACGTTCTGAAATTTAATCGAATTGTGAAAATTCATGCTACCATATTAATTTATGAAATCCAATTTTTTGCTTTGTCTTTCCAGTTTTATTTAAAAATAAAAATGATGAAAATAATACAGAAAAACATTTGATAATTTTTATTAAATTGTGTTCAATTAAAATATTTAAATTTAAATAAAGTTGTCTTTTTCCGGAATGCAGTAACACAAGACACTTTTGTAAGGATTCTCGTGTACAATTTTTCAACTTTCCAACAATTCCTTATGTTCGGTAAAAGTGGCTTAGTTTAGGCAAGATCAATGATCTGACTTGCCAAAGACACCTTTGGTATGTTCATTACCTTTTTGTAAAGGATGACATAATCATAGGAAAAAATTATGTAAAATTAAGCAAGAGTGTTTTCCCAGAAAATATAAGGTAAAGTATTATCTCAAATACTAAGTTTCTTTAATAAATACGAAAGTTTGAAGTTCTCAAGAAAAATGTGATATATGCGATGAGTTTGACCAAGCAAATAATATAAAATATGTAGAAAAGTATTGAAAATACTAAACAAATGTTCAATATTATGTGAATGCAGTCGTGGTGATATCATCAAAACAATGTATTATATTTATGTATATTGTTTTCACTTAAACAATTTGGTGAAATATTTGATAACTTAACGAGTGGAGAAAATGAACAATTAACGCTAATGAGATGATGTAGCGGCCTAGAAATCTGCTAGTCTGCTAGTAAATATGTCAACTTTTGAGAAGTCGTAATGAATTTAAAATATTGAGGCGCATCAATAAAGAGGCACTACAGCGCAGCTCGCTACAACAAACGTCGAACTTAGTGTATGTTAAAGAAATGCTTATAATATCATCAGATTTCTTTCTATTTGGTGAATGACTTTTCCTTTAGGAGCTATCTTCGCTGATAATTTACCTGATTTACTAGTTTTTTCGACAACTGTTTTACGTTCTAAGCTTTCATTAAAAAAGGAGATACTCAGTTACCGCGATGCAGTTGTGTTTCTACTCCAAGGAAGGATTCATACGATTCTTTTTATTCAAACGAAAGTAAGATTTCACACTTATTTCACCAAAAAAAAATTGGTTTGTAAACATGTTTAGAAACCAAATTTGACGTGGGATGACGGAAAATCGTTCCAAATTTTATTATCCATTTTGATTCAATTGTATAATTTAGTGTTATATTCCACAATATAAAAAGTAGAACAAAGTTACACTAAAACATAAAGCTTCAAGCCTTAATATAGAGCACAGCATGAATCCACATTGTAAATGTGAGTTTACTTTAAAACTTTCTAGTAATAAATTATTTACTAAATTTTACTTTAGTACTTTTTGTTCCCATTAGTGCATTTTACAAGTTTTTTATTGAAAAATTTTTGTCAAAGAAATTCCAGAAAACTTTCCCATTATTAATGCTGACTTTAGATGACATGTTTTTTACATATGGCTTGTCAGGTGTGTGAGACATATATAACTTCGCATGTTTGTCAAAATTCTCAATTTACAGACGGTTTATAATTTTTCCTTTCACAGGCACATGTGCAATTACATCTGGCATAACCTCTGAGTGTTCCCAACAGCTGAGTGTTTGCACATTTGCATAAATATATAAAGCGCTCTATGCTTTTTAATGCAATTTTGCTAATTCAATACAGCTGATGTCATATGCCCTGTCAGATAAAAGTAGAACACGCTCTACTTGAAAACTTTTAATTTGACTTTGCTTCTGTATATGTCATCTGACAATGGTTCATATGTTTCACACGACATGTATAACTTTTGCAGTGGGAAATTTTACAAATCAGATGTAAAATACATGTCGTCTAAAGTCAGTATAAGTGTACATGACAGGTATTTTTAAATAAAAACATTAATCCCACGGCCCACTCGAATCATGGCATATAAATATATATAAAAAAAATTATAATCTTATATGTAAATATGTCGAAAGAAACCTTTATATTATTAAATCATTTTTCATTTCTAAAGAAAAGATTCCAAAAAGCAAATACTGGCTATAGGCCTCCCATAAAAATAAATATACTTATAGAAGAAACATGAAAAAATACTCAAAAAATTTAATCGAACCATTTAAAAATGATGCAAAAAAGATATACATACATTTATTTACAATAAATAAATAAAAATTTACTTTTTTTATTAAAAGAAAAACAAAAATTTGAATTTAAATACAAAAAATCTAAAGCTAATAGAAAAAAGCTTAAACCAACTTAAAGTAAAAATCCCATGCAACGAATATTATGGAACATAAGTAGAAATTCTATTTATACAAAATTATTATTAATAAGTTTATAAATATAAAATTTAAAATCAAATGTTTATACTAAATATTAACTTGAAAATAAAAATTATAATTACATACAACAACATATATATATATATATATATATATATATATATATATATATATATATATATATATATATATATATATATATATATATATATATATATATATATATATATATATATATATATATATATATATATATATATATATATATATATATATATATATATATATATATATATATATGTACGTACATACATACATACATACATACATACATACATACATACATACATACATACATACATACATACATACATACATACATACATACATACATACATACATACATACATACATACATACATACATACATACATACATACATACATACATACATACATACATACATACATACATACATACATACATACATACATACATACATACATACATACATACATACATACATACATACATACATACATACATACATACATACATACATACATACATACATACATACATACATACATACATACATACATACATACATACATACATACATACATACATACATACATACATACATACATACATACATACATACATACATACATACATACATACATACATACATACATACATACATACATACATACATACATACATACATACATACATACATACATACATACATACACACATACATACATACATACATACATACATACATACATACACACATACATACATACATATATTTTACTTAATTATTTAACTAAATACATAAAACTATAAAAGAAATAAAGACAGACAGACACAACTTCAAATACTAAAATCATAATTAAAACTTAAGATCAAATCAAAATACTCCAATTGGAAGATTGTTTTCTTTCTTTCGATAATTTTTTTAAAAAAGCGTTTTTGCAAATTACAAGGCGTGCTTGGCAAAACATCATCAGTTACTTTAAAATAACATTTTTTACGTAGAAAATAAACTTGGGTAATAGAATGATTTATTGAGAAGTTTTTGAAATTCATTTTTTATCAATAAGTTATGAATTTTAGTCGAACTGTATGGGCTTATATACAAAGAAATTTAATTATTTTTGCTTGAGTCCAGTTTTGTTTTAATTTTTCAATTAAATTATATTTTTATTTAGAGATATATGTGAAGCATGTAGACAAAGAAAAAGTTTCCTGTGCGAAGGGTCGAACGGACATGTTTCGATAACTCGCGCTATTCTCGCCAGAGTTCTTTACCGCATATACCACTTTTTTGTAGTTGTCTATATATAAATTAATAACACTGGTTGGTAGCCTATTTTATCTTCAACAGTTACATAGCGGATAATGTCATCTATATTGCCGATCATGATTACGTGAGCGACAATGTCATCCATTTGGTCATAAAAAAATAATTTTTTTTAATATTTTATTGTTTTATTTATCAACTATTCGGATTGAAGTTTTTTAAATTACACAGAAAAAATTATTGTAGGTTTTTGTTTTAAATAAAAATGTTTTTGAAACAGATTTTAAATTTTTATTATTGTCTTCATTTTTATTTTGTTTGACTTATTATTTCATTTCATTTTTGCTATCAACAATGTAGGCAACCTGATAAAAATATTTTTTTAATTCCATAAGATTTTTATTGATTGAAAAAATATATTAATTAAATGATAAATCAAATATTTTTCTTTAAAACAAACTATTACAAATTTCTGCATTCGAATTTACAGATATCTTTGTAGGGCCAGAATTGAAGAAATTAACATTTGATTTAGAGAATTTGGTGTTTGAATAGAAAAAAAATAACTTGTTTTCGTATATGATATAATTTTACCCAAGTTTATCATTTCGTTAAAGGAAATAAAAAACAGCTCGAAATAGTTTTAATAAATGAAATTTTAGAAGCCAATAAATAATTTAAATGACATTAGTTATGCACAAATAAATATTTAAGTATTAAGTTTAGAGTTTATTTAATTAAAAACAAAAATAATCAAAATATCTTGCCGTAGTATTCATAAAAAAATTAATGTGCACCTCAAGTGTGCTTTAGTAAAATTTTTTACGGAAATTTTTTTAATGAACACTTCAAGCTCACATTATCTTTTATGAATATGCCAGCTTATCTTTTATCAGTCGCAATCACACCATTTTTTTATTCTAAATTTGTTTTTATTAAAAATAGGGTCCAAAATATTAACAGCAAAGAAAGGAAAAAATTGAACAACAATTTCAACATAATAAATAAAAAAAATTTGTTAAAAATATTAAAATCTAAGGAGTATAAATTTAAATAAATAGTAAAATATAACGTCCATAAATAGTGTAGAAATTTATACTCAAAAACCACAATTGCAAAAATAAATCAAATCCTTAATAAACTTTAAACAAATTCCAATACTTTTTCTCCCAACTAAGACTCTTAAACTAAATTCGGCTTATTACTTTAGTCAATCAGATTTTTTCAACACAAATAAAAGTTAAGCTTAGAAAGCCAAAAAAAAATACAATTACAAAAAATAAATTAAAATAGTATTAAAAATAAGTGAAACAAAATTGATCTACAACATACCAACTTACTTAGTAATAAATCTTTAAACCTTAAAACAATTAACAATTTTTAATATTCAATTAACTTTCAATTACATATAAAAAATACTCTTAATACAATTTAAAATCTTTAAACTAGCGAAAAAAAGGAGTAAATACAATTAAAATATATTAACAAAAAAAGAACATATCAAAATGACAATACTTATTGTATAATAAAACACAAATAAATAATAATTAAAAAAAGAGCAATTAAATGTAAAATACACAAGTTTCAATTAAAAACAAACAAAAAATACTTTATTGTATATTTAAAACTATTATTAACAAAAAAGATATTAATTTATTAAATTCATTTGAGATAATCTCCCAAAAACAAACTTAAAAAAAACAATGTCTTTAATGCAGGCTAAGCCAGTCTGTATGCCTGTATGCCAGTCTGTATGTTGGAAAACTCTCAAAGAAGAAATGAGAATTACTAAATGCAAATACAACATATAACTTTATTCACCACGAGTCTATTTACAAAATTATTGTAAGAAAAATAAATAGGCTCGTGTTGAATACAATCCAGTGGTAAATGAAATCTAGATAATAATCATTGATGTCAGGATGACGTTCGAAGTGACCAATCTAAGTAGTTAGATTGTAATGTATGTGCGTGTAATCTAGTATGTCATTTACTAATAATTGCAACAAGTTCGCTTACAATTCAACTTATTATGTAAGCGCACAGTAGCGACACGTACTGACATCGTGGCTTACATTTTAAGCTAGACCGCACCGATTAAACAGCCTATGATACCTTTATTCTAAGTCTAAGTGGGAAAATAAGCCAAAGCGTTATCACTAGCTGCTACTAAATATTGCTTACATCAGCGTACGCTGGGCATTTTTACTACTGCACTGGGAAGTTATTTGTTTGTGTTATGTAGTTCCCATTTTTTCTTTGAGATCTTTTATATAAGCGTACTGATGATGACTTGGCATAAGCATCACTGAAATTCAAGCACATATACTGGTTTAAAACACATGAAAGTTTCATGATGAAACAACAATCTTTTTTTTTAAATGAGTAAATTTTTAGATTTTTTTTATATTAAAATATCAAATATACGATATTTCATAATTTGTTGCATTGAATATTGTCTGAAGTAATTTCGTATTAAGAATTTGTTGTGAAAAATTAGCTTCGCAAATAGTTCTGTGCTTTTCTTGAATAAGTGCGTATGTCTAAAAATGACTTTTTTTTTAGAAGAGCCGAAAGACTTTATTTTTAATACTACAGACTCTGTGTGATTTAGTTCAAACTTTTTTTGGACAGCCACATAAATATATGCTGTAAGAAGTTTATTTAAAAATGTTAGACAAAAATGCCTTAAGGGAAGATTCTAGAGAATAATTAAAAATACTTACAAACTCTAAACAAAATAGTTTACTGAATCATACAAAATATTTACTGGATTTTTTTGTAATATTATATCAAACAAACTTTTAGTCTGAGTCAGTAAAATTTTTTTTTTTATTTTTTTCAGTTTCAATTAATCAATTATGAAAATAACTTCGTTAAATGTGTTCAACTCTATATGTTTACTTAGCATTTACACATGAAAGTAAATGCCTAAAGTAGCAATGCTAAAACGTTCAAACTTATTTTAATTTCCACTCAGCTTTCAAAGATTTTTTTTAAGAAACTAATTTTTTGGCCCTTTCTGAAAGTTAAATGCCAAAGGGGTAAACATTGTTACCCCACCAAAAGATTTATACAAATATGCAGAATTGTGAGAAATTAGTAATTGTAAATTTAACTTATTTTGTATGATATAAAAATATATTACATTTTTTCTTCACATATACATAAAGAAAATACTTTATTGCTTTTTATAACAACAATTTTACCAATAAATTATAATTAGTTCAAACTATTGCCCTAAAAATTTGTGTATGTGATAATATTGGTAATTCTATTTAGGAATTAAACAGAAAACCACTATTGCAATTCATGCAACTGTTCGCTTCGACAACATTTTTAAAATGTACTTTCATCTTTTCTATGTCAAAGAAAAAGTCATCATGAAAGTCATCAATTTCATTGAAATTTTTATTTAAAATACGTATACAGAGTTTTCAAGAAATTACTTTCATGTAGAGGTGGAAAACTATCGATAGTGTCATTATCGAACATTTTCGATATTTTAAAAAATATATCGATATATCGATTCTAAACTATCAAAATTTAGAAAAACTATTAATATATTGACGATACTATTAAAGTTTTATAGTTCTCAGAGAATGCACTAAATACGTAAGCAAATATTCTAATAAAACTGGTTTTTAAACAAAACAGAACTTTATGTCTTAGTTCAATAACTAATAAAACTAAAATCGTTGTAACATTTCAATATAAGAAAAATGTAAGAGTTCAATGGTCTTCAAATCCAATTTAACTACTTTACGATCGTTGAAAAAAATTTCTAGCACAACAATAGTAGTACATCACTTACTATCGATAGCGACAAAAAATATCGATTGTTTTCAAATAATAGTCGATTGCAGGGTAAAAACATCGATAGTCACAAAAAAATTATATATCTATATATCGATTTTGCCATCGATAGTTTTTTATCTCTACTTTCGTGTGTAATGAATGGCAGGGTAATCTAAAGCAAAGTTGTTCATTTCACCAAACAATTGTTTGTACTCTTTATTTCATTTCTTTTTATACTCTTTATTTAGTCGTTAATGCGAGAGCGACGAGTATACACACATAGTAGCTTTGCTGGTATTTTGCCACATACAGTGTGTAAAATAAATGATGATGGAAATGAAAGTGCTTTTTATTAGAAATAAAAATGTATTTTTGAAAAAACTAAGGGGATTGGGGCAAAATGTATTGAAAATTTCTGCATTTTACCAAGTAAAGAAATAGTAAATTCAGAGTGAACTAGGGTATTCATTTAATCGGGTTTCTGCTTTGATCGGCTAATCGTTCGATTAATTAATCGAGGTTTTGGCTTAATCGGTTAATAATCGTTCATGGTAAAATTAACGAAAATAAATTATTTGTTAAAAAATAAACTCTGAAAACTATGTAAATGTATCGTCGTTTGGAAAATCTGAAGTATATCGATATATATCGGTATCGGTATTGGTTACATCCCTAATTTTAACTAATCCAAGATTGAAATTTAACTGAAAGATATTTTTAACAATGCATGCAAACAACGCTGCGTTGATTACATTATTTAAAACCTGCTTCTAGCACATATTTTTCCTTCACTGGGGCAGTTTGTGAGAAAATTGCTCGTTCTTCCACATATTTAGTTCTTTAAATGTGAGTATAATAAAAATATGTGCTACATATGTTTGTGTGTCTTCTAAATACATATTAATATTTGTCCTTACAAAATACTTCAAATTAACTAAATAACGTTGGCATAAATGAATTCTTACATTTGTTTAATGTTTTTTATATTAAAATTTTGAGTATTAACGATCCGTAATTAAGAGCTGTCAGAGGTTCCTTATAAAATATTCCTTATCGAAAAGAAAAATTAATTAACGGAAAAAATCTTTTTCTAAGGTGTTTAAAATACCCTAAAAATAAAAATGATAGATCTACATCTTTTCATAGTAAGATTTGTTTGAAACTACCTCTTTTTCACATCGAATTTACATCTAAGGCAGATTTTGGGTTGGCATCGCTGATGTCGTCATCAGTGTTGTTTTTTACGACACAGAAAACCTTATTGTTATTCTTTTTGGTTTTTGCGTCGTAAATAAAAGTCAAACAAAAAAGAATGCTCGGTGTCGTGGGACACTGGCTTGGAACTTAGTTCCTTACGTTATACTTACCTTAGAAATTGCCCCTTACACCCCCTAGTGGGCTTATTTTGTAAAATATATATAGCGTTTGTGTCCTTTCAGACTCCGATCTAATAATGTTTTAAATTTCATTACAATTGGTTGTATAGTTTGAGAGGCACTATAATTTAAAAAACAATTTGCCAATAACACTAAGGAAGGGCCTGTCCCACGTTATCAACAAGTCGATGTCGTTCTCTTCTTTATATTGTAAGCAAAAACAAATTTAAATTTGTTATTATTGTTTTCAATATAAATAAGAGAACGACATCGACTTGTCGACATCGTGGGACAGGCCCTAAAAGTGTGTGCAGAAAAAAGCTCATGTCGATAACAGTTGTTTACATTGAACTAATTCAAGCACACAAGCAGACTTAAGATTTTTTCAGTTGAAAAATATTTGCCCACAAGTAATTATAAGTTTTTATTAACTGAGCAGTAATCAAAAAATATTTCAGAAAAGTACTCAAAAGTAACAAAGCTTATGGCTGTGTTTTTTTCAATTGTTCGTCGATTTAGCTCATTAGAGCTGAAATTTATTTGAATAAAAAAAGAAATTACGTTGTTGTTAGCAAAAAGATATCAGAATTGTTTCTTGTTATTACGTGCTTATTCAAGAAACCCACAGAGTTGTGAAATTTTCGTATCAGTTAGACAGACCACTACTATCGTGGGTACTATCGACCCACTTCGCGAATATTGGCACAACAAAATAATATTTGACGTTATCCGAGACTACCAAGTTGGTACCGTTAAGCTACTTCATAGTATAAAGTAGCTTAACTAAGTTCATACACAAAAGCATCAAAATAAAAACAATGTTATTTTCATATGTAGACTTTAACTAGTGCCAAGACAAATTGATGGACCGTCAAGCCGGTATATTAATATAAATTAACTTATATGTAAGTATATCAATCGACACACACACCACTGTTGGGATATAACATTTTTGAAATTGTGTCATCGGAATGGTACACATCAACACGACAGCAAAAGTTGTCACTTGTATAATAATCATCTCTTTTTATTCTCTAAGGCTTCGAATATTAAGAGAGTATGTTAATAATAATAGTCAATTGTTGTGTACAATGAGTATACAAGAGATAATTTTTGCCATCATGTTGATGTGATGACACCGCCTTTCATTATAAGGGGAATATGCTCATTGGTTTCTGTTTTATCTTTATCCTTACACAATCTATAGATATCTAAAGTTCCAGTTTTCCAATGCTGGCCCTCGCTCTGACCAAGCAGCGACCAATCAACGCGCCTATCAAGACTCCTAGCACCTTCCTATTCATACCCAGTAGTAGTTCAGATCTTCCTAAGTCAAGTTTTGGCCACAAAGCCCTCAATCGTCCTTACTAACACATGAACGCCCTGTTCAATACCCAATTACTGAGTTCTCTATAGTAATATAGAACTAACGCCGACCCTATTCTTGCCAGTTCATTGGCAGTTTCATTTCCCTTAACATTGCAGTGACCAGGAACCCAACATAGTCTGACACTATATTTACCCATAAGCAAGTTGAGGGCTCTCCTACAGTCAATTACTAGTTTCGATTTGATACTGTGTCCCTTCAAAGCTTTTAGCACCGCCTAACTGTCGACATAGAAGTATACCTCCTCGCCTTCAGCCACACATTTGGATCACCAGGATCTCAGCTTGGAAAACGCTACATGCATTTTGAAGTCTAAAAGAACAACAAAGACTGTCCCAAAAATATAGGCACCACATCTTCATCTATAAAAGTAACGGGACGAAGCTAACATATATTCGCCCTTAAACAAATAAAATATCCCTAATTTGCATTGAGTTTCTAAAAGCAATTTTACAAAATGGTATGTTTCTTTAAAAATTACTCCTTACCCCCCAAAGCTTAAATTTGATCCGCGCATTTATAAACACTGTTGCCAACTTTTTCCCCAAAAATATCGCTAAAAGCGAGTTAAAAATAGCTAAATGGAAAATATTTTCAAAAATTTTGCGATAAATAACTAAAAAACTTTAATTTAAAATTTCTAATTTCAAAATTCCTTAAAAAAACCAAAACAGTAAATAAATTTGCGATTTATCGTAAAACTTTTTAAAATTCAACGGGGAAAAATTATATATCCGTCCTAAAACGAACAAAATATCTAGAATTTTTATTGTGTTGCTAAAAAATAAAAAATTTTACATTAATATGATTATTTCGAACGCATTTGCTTTGTGAATCCAAATTGATTATTAGGCTACTGTTCGTAACTTTATATTCAGTTATGTTCTGCTGTGTACGTTGAAAAATTAAGTTGATGTTAGTTTTTCCCTTGTTCCTTGGAATATTAATCATGTCCAATTCTTTCTGAATATAACGTTACGAACATTTGCCTAATAATCAATTTGGAAAAAAATTTTATGTTTAATTTGAAGTTTCCCATTAAAACCTTAGCTGTATCTGCAGGCAATAAAAATAAGTAAAACTATTGCAATTCATTAATAGCTTAAGTTTATATATGTACAGAGAAGTACTCTTTTAGAATCCCTAAATAAGTGAATACATATAATTTAATCACTCTTACATATTTATAGGATTCGCTATTACTTAAAATCACGATTTCATTATAATAATCAATTTAAGCACAACTTTGTCAATTGAGTTTCATTTGCATGTCAGTACATGTATTCACGTACATCTACATGCTACGAGTACACATAATAACTTCTAAGTAAAACATAAAATTTTTCCCAACTTCTTTGAGAAACTCTATAGAAATTTACTCGTTTTGAGCGGGGGGGGGGGGGGGTTCCTCTTTTTCCAATCCCTTGTATCCGCGCCTGCTAAACACAAAAGTACGGGAACAGCAAAAACCAAATTTGTATTCCAAAAAAGTAACATAAAAGTGTCGAGAAAATAAACAAAACATTAAAAGCAAAATACTGATTTTTAATATCATTTATAATTTTTAGATACTTTGCTGAATACATACAAATGTTTTTTTTTTGGTTAAATTGTGCAAAGTTAGCATTTATTTCGTCAGTATTTTTGTTGACTAAAATCATATTTTTCATTTGTTATTGTTTGTTTTTCAAACAGCTGACTCTTTTACACTTTAAACAATCTGCCCGAAGAAAAAGTACGGACTGTTTCGTGCAAGAAGAAGAAGAAGAATTGTTTTATCTCAAACTCACTCCCATTTACCCAATCTTGCAGTACTGGAACAGTTTTCGTGCAAATTGGGATCTCGCGGGATCCCAATATTGAGTACGGGATCGCACCTAGTGTAACTACCTAGGAAACTACTGTACAAAATGCACGAAATACTGACCAAAATGTTGTCAGGGTAGAGTTTATTTTACTATTTTTACACTCTCCTACGATTCCAAAGAATTTTCAAGAAGTGCTTTACCGTATATTTATATATAATATATATATTTTATTATATCTTGTCGCTTTAACGGATTTCTGATCTACCAATAAATTTTTTTGATATGAAATTACCTAAAGCATTCAAGTCAGAAAAAAAACTATTATTATTATTATTATTATTATTATTATTATTATTATTATTATTATTATTATTTAAATTATTTTATTTAAATTTAACTGTAACTAAAAGCAATTTTTCTTTTACAAAAAGAATTCTCTTGAAACGTTTGGCAATTAAAAAATGTGAATATTATTAATTAAATATAACTGAAAGCAAATTACTTAATTAATTTTAACTACCAAAATAATTGTCAATTAATTTAAAATGATTCTTATATTTTCTAAAAAAACTTGAAAATATTGTTTAAATTGAAAACACAAACAATAAAATATATTTCGAACTTAAATTACAAAAACACAAAGAAAAACAAAGACAACGATATAAAATTAACAAAAAATATTATATAAATAACAATAAATTTATATGTTAATTGTTTACAGAAACAATTAGGAAAATATAATTTTTTAAGCAGACAAAAAAAATTTATGTAAAAATATTAAAACAAAACTAAAATTAAAATTTTAGATTTTAAATTTAAGGCAAAATCATAAAAGGAAAAAAATGTATTAATAAATCAAAAATTTATTATTAAATATAAAATAAGTTGAATTGAGCGAGTAGCAGTAACAATTTTGTGATTGAAAACAATTTAAAAGAAAAACCCATAAGCAAATTGTAATAAAATTTGTGAACAACAAAACTTAATATTAACAACACTTACACATAAATACAAACAATAATATATAAAGATTTAAAGAAAAATGAATAAACAATAAATAAAATTCTTTTATTTAAAAATTATATTTTAATAAGTTTCACATTCAGCTCAATCAATCCCTTTCTTTTTCTATAAAATTAAAATATTTATAATCTTTGCCATAAAATAATACAAAAATATCTGAAAAACCAATTAAACTTCTAAATAAAACTAGTACCTTTAACTATTATACTTCCATTTCAAAACCAAAATTACAAAAAAATATAAATATTAAATAGATAAAATTTCATTAACGGCCCTTTTCATAATGTATGATTAGTTAACCTGGACTTTAACGACCTGGGTTAACCTGGACTTTAACAACAAGTTTTGTTTGCCGGACTTGCCGTTAAAGTCCACGTGGAAAGGGATGTAAGTAACATTTTGAAAATATCAAAACAAATAAGAAAGCGTAATCGAATTTTAGTTTATAGTTAAAAACCGCAAAATTCTTTTTTCAATTCTTTTAGTAGAAATAAACTTGTTTTAAAAAATATCTAAGATCTGATGTATCTTTAGCATTAAGTTTTTGGCACCTATTAAAACATTGTTGTTCTACTTAAGTGATGTGTTTGTTCTCTTTTCAGCACTCACGACTCGGGAACAAATTTACCACTGCCTTTTTCACTAGTCATAGGACAAGTACGCTGAGGACTATTAGTACAAAATTTCCCGCCGGGTTATTATTTCTATATCAACCATAAGATTATTTTTAATGGAATACCGCTTATAAAAAGAGAAAGTCTACACAAAACTGAGTCGGTCACTCTCGACATTTCCCGGGAATCGGGAAATTTTTTGTTGCGTGCCTGGGAACCCGGGAATTCTCCACATGTAGACATATGCAGTGATGGGCATATCTATTTTGACATTTAAGCCGATTTTCTTCTTTTTTTATTTCCAATCCTATACAAGGAAAATATGAAATTAAAACTATTTAGATCAGCAGGAAATATTTGCTTAATTCACAACAATTTTTATAGCCATTCTTGTATCAAATACACTTTTTGTTTATTTGTTTGTGAACACCTAGTGTAATTTGTATCGGCTTGTTATATTGTGTTGATGGACAAAAGAAGAACAAGCTACATACAATTACTCTCAGAGAGTACATATAAATGCTCTCTGAGTATCGTTATAAATATGACTTTTTCAAAACATATGAAATAAAAGTGTATTGAATACACTAATTTTTATATGAAAATTATGAACAACAAGTTTACACTATTGTATTCAATATATACAATATTACACTCGACACAAAGATACAAGAGATTTTGTGAATTAAGCAATTGTATATTATGCGGAAACAAAAGAGTTTTCACATTTCAAATGAGTTTTGTTAATTTTTTATTTTTTTTATTGAAACTAAAAATAGGAGAGTTCAGTATGTGGCATAAGTATTTTGACATATTTTTGTAGAGCTTATTTCAAAGACGTGAGAACTTTAAACTAAAGAAAAATAAATTATACTTGTTTAAATTAATAAAGAAAAATATATTACACCTTAACATTTAGAATTTTTGCGATCGGTTAGGAACAGGGTTCACCAATAACTGGAGAAACTCGGCTGGAATCTTGTTCGACGCATTTTTGATGTCTGTGATCGTTTTATCTCTCGTTCTGGCGAAGTCCGTGGATCTATTTCGCTTTATGTGACAATTTGCTTTTTTGATATTTTATGTTACACTAAAATGTGGACCTTTTGGATGGCCAGTTCAGATTTAAAACACCATCCTCTAATAGAGTCTTTGTGACCATCCTGCTCCAAAGCAGCCAAAGCTGCTACTTTGGAGTGGAATAAAAGAAAATAAGTTCGAAATAATTATATTAAATAAAGCCCAAAGGCGAAATATCTATTCGCCGGCGTTTAACTGAAGTCAATATGAAGACATACATTGTCAAAATAAATAATTTTATTACTACCAAAATAGTATGATGCACTTAGAACTCGCCAAAAATTATATCAGCAACCTTTTTTCGTTTCGGCGTAATATATTCTGGACTGATGAAAGTAGTTTCAAGCAGCAAACATCACCAAACTTTTTTTTGGCAGATTAAATTAAAAATCAATTTAAAAAAATAGCGCATGTCTGCAAGGAAGTTATCCATGAAAGCGGTACTGTTATGTTCTATGGAACTATCTCATATAATGAATCAGGGGACTTAGTAACCTTTATTGAATGTATGTGTATTGTCCTCTGGCCGTAGGTTAATCGCAGATGTATTTATTTTCCTACAGATATGTGCTCCATGTCATAAAAGCGGGATAACCACGAACTTTCTAATAGAGAATGGTGTTCAAACTCTGGACTAGTTACCCCAAAGTCCAGATTTGAATATTATATGGTATGTCTGGTGGTAAAGCGAAATAGATCCACAGATTTGAGAAAAACGAGGTATGAAATGATCGCAGACAGCCAGAAATGCGTGGAACGAGATACCAACAGAGTTTCTCCAGTCCTTGGTGGAGTCTGTTCCAAACCGCCCTCAAAAATTTCTAAGTGCTAGAGGAGGAATATATATTTTTTTTAATTATTTAAACAATTAGTTAGTATCCATTTTTCTTTATTTCAAAGTTCTCATGTCTTTTAAATATGATATGCAAAAATGTGTCGAAATACTTATGCCAAATACTGAACTGTCCTATTTTTAGTTTCGAAAAAAAGAAGAACAACGGCTTAAATGTCAAAATATATATGCCCACCACTGTATTAAGCAATGATATTTTTTAAATTTCATTGTGTTTTTTAATGGAAAAAAGCAAAAGAAATTAAATATCAGTAAACTTAAATAAACAGCATAATACAGTAGAATCATGATAGTTCGTACCGCGATAAATCGTATATCGCTATATTTCGGAAACATTTCATACATTTCGATCACCTCGATAATTCGTTATTTGCTGGAAATAAAATCGATCAACAATAGAAAACACACTGGACAACATACGAGACAAAAGTATTAAATAGCACGGAGTCACAAATTTTTTTAAGAACTAATTTTTAGTTGTGTGTAGTAAACTTGTAGGTACGTACTTAATATGTATTTAAATATGAATATAAGCTGAAATCTCGTTAAAACGAAAACCCCTATAGTCCATAAAAAATTAATGGTTCCTTGAGATTACGAATTATCCGGATTCTACTGCATAACTATTTTGCGGTGAATTTTGTATTAATTGTTTTCAACGTACTTTAGCTATGGATGACTGGTGAAAATGGGAATTGTACATTATGTTCCTGAGACGTGAGTGATGAAAAGAGAACACACCACTTACCTAGAAAAAATTTAAAAAAATGTAGTAATTTGACTAGTATTAAAGGAAACACCACAGGACAAATACCTTAAATATGGATCTTGTGTTCTCTACCTCAAAGGTTCTCTACCCTCAAAGGTAGTTAATTGAGAAATTAAAATTTAAAAGGAAGAACTTGAAATTTTTTTTCAAGGAATTATTTGAGAGTACAATAGTTGAACAAATGTGTTCTGAACAACATTGAAGCATATTCTAGTACATTTTAATTCCTTGGATTCCCGACGAAAACTACCGGGAATCGGGAAGTGATAAATTGCTGAATTTCACGGGAATTTTTTCCCGACGCTTCCCGGGAACGAACGCCTAATTACGACTCTAAACCTGTAAACAAGTTTCTACCCATTTAGTTGTTTGCATATTGTGTTGCTATTTTAAGTCCGAGCGAGAGACAACCCTGAAACTTTAATAAAATTAAAAAATTGTGCTGTATTTTTTTTTACTGTGCAATACCAAGAAATGTTTGAATTTTTCAAATGCAATACAACCATAGCGGCACGAACAACGTAAAATATTATATTCTTTTTTGCTTGTGGCTCAACAGTCATATATAACAAATATTGTAGAAGATAGATTAACTCATATATGAAGAATTTTGACATAAATCAGTTTTTTGTCTCTCCTTTTTATCTTTTGGTTCATAGAGGATATTGAATATGGAAAAACAAAAGTTTTTGTAAAAAATAAAAGTTTAAACCATCGCCATTAAGCACGTGCAGCCTTTTAACTTGAACTTTGAGCGAAAGGTAAAAAATGTAAGCCGTTCTGCTGTTTAAATAGCGACCGGTTCGAGTTCTAGCACTTTACATGAAAGGGAAAGGCCTATTACTTTAACATGGATTTGCTTTTTAATTAGCTCACATTTTTGGAATTTAGATTTAGAATTATTTATTAAATAGAAAGCTATATAATTTCTTACATACTAGAGAAAACAATTGCACAGATTTGTCTTTGCCTTATATCTTAAATATTACAAGATTTTTAAAAGACAGTAACGTAAAAATACGGTACTAATGATTTTGAAAGAAAACTTTTAACAAAAACCTTCAATATAAATAATTAAGTATAGAGATAAGGTGATATACAATTACCATAAGAACACCTTTAGATATTATACGTAACACTCTTTCTCAAACTATATACTTACATATGATTATTTTAATCTTTTCTACAACAATTAGACAATATAAAGAGAGATACAATAATCAACAATATTAAAATATTTTGGACATCATAAAATAATAGCTGTGAACAATATTTCTTAAAGATCTCCTATAAGAAAGGCCACATTTTGTTCTAAAACGTGTGTTGAAACTTCAATGCATTCAGGCACAATTTTGATGTTACTATTTATCATATGTAATCTAAATGTGGAAAAATTAAATTGCTGTTTAAAAGCCATTTTCATTAATGATTTTATTTTGCGCTATTTGAAAGCGTTTTATGTGGGTTCTAGCACAGTTGCCACAAATTGGACAACCATAGAGTATTATAGCTTGAAAAATAGTTTTCGCTATTAACATTTTATTTGCATTATTGACAAGAGAATTTCTATTAATAAGCGGATATAATATTTTCTTATGTTTATAAATAACTTGATAGACATGGGCGTTTAAAGTTAATTTTGAATCTAAACCGATTCCTAAATACATATCCAATATCATTGGAAAATTTTATGCTCCTGCCCAATAGAGTTTAATTATGAATGGGTAGATAACAAAGTTTTCTTTTTTTCGTAAAAAAAAATGGCTTGTGTCTTATCAGGATTAATTTTTATATTCCATTTAGCATAGCACCGATCCAATAAACATTGATTTTCAATCAGGACTTTCTGACTGAGTTCATGTGTAAAATATATCGCCAGGTCGTCTTCATAGGCAGCTAAATTACTGGGACTGATTGAGGCTATATCACACAATAAATGTTGTGTTGAATTGGACCAAACACAGAGCCCTGGGGCACAAATGGGGCAATTTTGTTTAAGTCCGAATATCAAAAATATCTATCATGCAAAAAATTTCTAATTAACTTAACCAGAAACAGTGAAAACCGGAATTGGGTAAGTTTATAAATAAGGCGTTTATGCCACATCGAGTCAAACGTTTTTTCAACGTCGAATAAAACAAGTGCAGTCGATTAGCCTGATCCCAATCCATTTTTCACGGCAGTACAGGTTCGTATGTTTATTATTAACAACCAGTAATATCTTCTCAGTAATAATGTTCCCAAGAATTTTTCCCAGCCTACTAAAAAGGCTTACACTACTTGGATATAATTTTTATTGTTTTCCATGGTTTTCGACAGTACTGATGGATCAAGCAGGAATTGTATATATTTCTATGAAGATTTAGAGCAAGTCTAGGAGTATTTTTTTAACATTACATTATTTATCTCATCTATCCCACTCGTACTGTTTTCACAAGTCATAGACCATGTAGATTTGGCGCAATTGACACAAATTTCTTATTGCTATTGATACTGAAGCATCTCATCCATATTAAAAATTTTAAAAATTAATTCCTATTTATCTATATTGATTGCGTTGCAATAATTTTTAAAAGTTATGAATAAAAGCTTGAAATTAATAACAACAATATAATATTTAAACTAGAATTATAAATAGAAAAGAGCGTAATTCTAGTCAGTAGTTTTTAATAAATTATCTTTAAATAAAAGTAGATTTTAATTATTAAATAAAAAAGCAAAAACTCAAACATAAGAAAAAGACACCAACAATTAAAAACATTTTTTATTAACAAAAAAAAATATTATACATTATTATATATTATTATATAATATTAGATCATATATGATTAAATAAAAAAATATTTAAAAAAAAACAACAAAAGACTTAAAAAAGTTATTTAATAAAATATATTTAAATATTACCAACAACAACAAAATTTTAATTATTTATTAAGAAAAATACAATAATAAAAACCAAAACTATTTGTAAAAAAAAGCTTTAGGCTTTAAGAACAAAATTGATTCATGATAAAAACTCTACTTACACTACTAAACAAAAGGAAAAACCCCGTATTTCTGTACATATTTTAAAGCCAAATACAAAACAAATAATTCATTTAAATTCATAACGATTTTCACATACATAAATAGCTTAAATAAAACAAGAATTTTAATACAAATATATAATATTCCAAAATATTTATTTTTAATTCCAATTATACAAAAAAAAACGCTTCATAGAAAGACAGTCAAGCCTATTTTATATTCCACCTAAAAGAAACATGTTCGGTATTGCCAGCACTGTTGCTACTTATATAATTAATAGGCAAGCCGCTATTATGTTATACATTTTACGCTTACAACATACAGCCGATTTTATCAATACTTATATCATTTGAAAGATATTTATTGATAGATGTGCACAATCTATCTTGTGTTAAAATCTATTCTATAAACTTTTAAAGTTGCTACTAATACACGCGCATATAGTACACATGCATATACATATGTATTAGCTCAAACCCTGCAGATAACGCGACTTGTCCATAAACGCATGTAAAGTATACTTCATAGAGGAGTAGGAGTAGTCCAAAGGTAACATGGTCGATTTAACATTACGATGTCCCAGGGCTGGACCATATAACCCAACTTGTACTACTTCGGAATAGTCTCAAAACTACTCCATATCACTACTTGATGGTGCACTCAGGTGTTCGTGTTGAAATTATTAAACACCGAGCACTTGTCGCTTAACTACAAGCTCTTGTTTGCAAATGACATGGTCCATGTCTGCATTACATCGGACTAGTTTTAAAACTACTCAATATTACTATTCGATGGAGCACTCAAGTGTTCGTGTTTTAACTATTGCACTCGTTAAAACGCAAACACTTCTCGGTTAACTAGAAGCTACTGTTTGCAAATGCCATGGTCCATGACTGCATTACATAGCACCATGTTGTAGCTACTCCATTTCAGCTAAAGTGAACCACGTAGTCCAATATTATCTGTACGGTTAGCTTAAACCCTGCAGATAAAACGATCAGTCCATACACGCATGTAAAATATTCTAGATAGAGGACTAGGACTAGTCCAAAGGTAACCCAAATATATGGAGAAAACAGGGTCGATTTAACATTACGATGTCCCAGGACTGGACCATATAACCCAACTTTGCACTATATCGGAGTAGTCTCAAAACTACTCCATATCATCACTTGATGGAGCACTCAAGTGTTCGTGTTGAAATTTGAAATTTGAATCCGATTTTTTTATTATTGAAGCGATTGCAATCGTTGAACAATGAAAGTGAATTGTGGATCAGGCCCAATATGGGTTTTAGAATCCGTTGGTTATACTTGCACATTTTAAATTAAACTAATAACTAAAACTGAACTATGTATTAATAAGCAAATAACTTTTTCTGTATCAATTGCCATCTGTAACGAAATGAAGAATATCTAGCTCACTTCGTTTCAAAGAAGTGTAATTAATTTCTTATAGTTGAAAGAACTCACATAATCAGCAATACTTTAAGAAGTAGGGATATATGATATATTATTTGGGGTCCTCTGTGGCTGAGTGGTAGCGATGCAGTCCAGAGGTCGCGGGCTCGATTCCCGCCGTAGACCCTGGGTGTTTCCGCAAGCAAGCTAATCGCTTCGCGGCTTGCATTTGTTTATTAAAAAAATAAAATAAATTTGAAAGCTACTTAGTAGCTTGTTCAAATCACATTAAAGAGTTTTGAAAGGTTATAAATATTCAAAATTTATAATCGGTATACACTCAACCAAAAGTTTAAAGAAAAAGTTCATTGTTCCCACGAATTTTGCAATAAGTTTTACTTAATGTGCAATAAATGCCTGTCACTTAACTACTTAATGTGTTACCTTCCTTGGACAAGGGATAGAAAAGATAGATGGTGAAAATGTGAAAGAAATCTTAATTGTTTTACAACTCTGCTATTAGGCGTCTTTTCTGTGATATGCATTAGCATAGAACAGTATCAATCCAGTGCTGGCATTAAAAAACAATGGATTATAAGGTCTAAAATTGTATCTCTAACGCACACACATACTTATGATTAACACGTAAACTTGATTGCATTTCTTGCTGTGTTGGTGTCAAATAGTACTGAGCCAATTAAACGAATAAGATTTAGGTTACATTTTATTGTGGGGGTTAAATTTTAAACGCAATTGGGTAATTAGGCGTATGGCAATTAATCGTGGACTTTTGTTTGAAAAATGGAACAAAAAAACGGGGATTTAAAACTGAAGATAAATAAGCGAGAAAGGCATTTAAGCGTGGGGTAATTAACCATGGAATACTGTAACAACAATGAATTCTTCCAGTGTACTGTTTTTCATTGAATTTCAATATATATTTTCATTGAAGCTACATAAGCATACATTGAATCAACGTATTTTTGAAAAAAAATTTATAAATCTAGATCACTGAATGTCAGTCGTAGAAATTGTGTAATATAATTTGTAATATATTTATAGGTATTGAAAACAAAAACAAATTTAATTTTTTTATTATTGCTCTCAATATATATATGAGAACGAACTCGACTTGTCGAGATCGTGAGCCAGGAAGTATATTTTGAAAAACAGAAAAATAATATTATTGTTTTCATCAGTTTCCAGCCGATGCCAGGCAAAAATATGTGTTTCAGCGGTTGGTTCTTTGGTTGTTTACGTCTCTCGTGTTCGGCTAAGAGCAAGAGTGTTCTTCCTTCTCAGACGAGTGTGGCCTCTAAAGTTAATTATATTTCGGGCTAGGGGATTTGGGTGCAACGCAAGTTTTTTATATATCTTGTCACGTGTTTAGAAAACACTGTCTTAACCAGCGGCACATCTAGGTTAAAAAAATGTGATAGGAATTAAAAAATAATGGTCTATGTTCTGGCTTCCGAATCGTTTTCACAAATGTTCTTGTGAATTCGAATGCTAAAACACATGATACATCTGTTAAGTTGAAATTAAGAAAACAAAAATTAATAGCATGTATTCTAACAGCCGAATTCACAAGAACTAATGTGAAAACGGACGATATAAACTTTTTTTTATATTTCTTTTTTCATTTTGCTTTCACAATACTGTATTTGAATTCAATGTGAAAGACATCCGTTTGCTAAAATGGTTTATGATAAATATAAATTTAAAACGTTAAACGTTAAATTGACATTAATTTCCCATTGTTCCTTGGAATGTTGCTCATGTCCAATTCTTTCTGAATATAACACTAATAGCTTCGGCCTTTTTAAAAGTTTTCGAGAAAAACTACAATCTAGTTTCTGAAAAGTTATCCAAAACTTTTTATTGCAATTGGTTCACTAAGCCTCTAAATAGTTTAAAAAAAATTTAGTTACAAAAATAGAAAATGCTGTAATATCCGCTTTACTAAATGCAAAACAATATGATTCAATATTACACTGTTGCTTTTATTTTTTAAGAGAACTGGAAAAATCTATAATTTATAATTCATTCAACAGAGAAATCCGAAATTTTTAACCCAGAAAGCAAAGCAAAGCAAGAAAGTAAAATTTTGAACATTTAACCCGAAATAGAAACAATTATAAAAAAAATATATAATAGAAAAAAACTAAATAAACTTAAAACAAATTTCGAATTATGGTATTTATACTTATAAGTAATTAAAAAATAATAAAACAAAATAAAAATAATAACATTATAATTTTAATTATATTATATAACATGAACTTATACATAAATATATACATATTATATACATATTTATAAATTATATTATATCTACATTTTTAGTGGAACCATGTAAACTATTTTTAGAGCCTTGAAACAGCAATGAAAAAAGAAATTAATAAAAGAAACATTAACAAAACACAACAATATCAACTATTCAAATATTTTATTTAATTTTTAAAGTTATAAAGAAAAAGGTTTGTATTGATCACACAGGCAGGCGCTGTTCACAGCTTACGTAATATAATTTGTCGCCTTTCGTAACACATTCTGCCCAATAGTTTCAGATCTCCTAAACATTTTAGCCTAAAAATTAAAAATTTCATAACAATTTTAAAAAGTTCTCTCACTAAAATGTGAATAAAACCAAAAGTTGCGCATCAAATTAAAAGAAAAAGATCTCATTTGCTTTTCAATACTGGACGAAAATCGGATCATTGGGGTATTTTTTTATTTTTAATGAATTTTTAATAACAAAATTTTTTTTAATATCTTATACAATTTTATAAAATTAAATAAAATATTTTCTTTGTCTACATCCTTCACATTTATCTCAAAATAAAAATATAATTTAATTGAAAAATTAAATGAAAACCGAACTCAAGCCAAAACAATTAAATTTCTTTGGATAGAAACCCATACAGTTCGACTATAACAAAATGTTTATTTTTCAGGCTAAAACTTTTACGATATCTCTGAAACTAATATGCAGATTTGGACACAATGTTTGCTTGGCTTAAAAATCATTTTGCTGCCGAATTTAGCATTTTCTCTTTTGCTAAATAGAGTAAAGCTTTCTCCATTTATGCATTAGATACATGTCGCGCAAGTGCCTTCCTTTTTTACATAACGGGATATCTCGAAAACTAGAGTTGATAAAAAAAATTGAGTGCACTGAGTAACTTCATTATGTCCATTCAACCCCCTGCAATGACAATGACATGTAAAAGTTACCTGTCCTTTTCATATAATGTTCCGAAACCCGAACGGGTTACTAGTCCTTGGGAACCAATGACGTGACCTGTCTTGTGACAGGACTCCTTCTCTTTAGTGTTTCTTTCATTCATGTATACACACATATGTGCATATTTTTGACAATTGGTGTACGATTGAATTTAATGGCAAGCAAAGAAAATCAAATATGGTAACATCGAAATTGTGCATCAATATTTAAAAGAGAACATAAGATTTGTGTAACTCTTACGTCTGTCTCCAAGCTAACTAAGGAGAGAAAAAAAACAGTTAATAGAACATTAATAGAGCTCAAAAATTTACTAACAACATCAGCTTGAAGTTGTTGCCAAAGCAAGACGCCAGCCAGCATCTCTCCATTCATTTTCATATATTATTACGAGTAATTAATTAAAGATACTTATTTATCTGTACTCGTACTTTTGCCAGTATAAGAACCGTTCTACATCACTTGTGATCGGCAGTTTTCAAATAGAAGTTGACGTAAAATAAACTTAAAAGTAATAAACATAAAAAAGTAAAAAAGAAATTGAAAAAGATCAAAATGTTAAGATCAATGAAATTTGTTGTGTTGTTGTCAGTATTTTATGTTTCTGTTATTGGTAAGTTTAGTTAGCAGAAGTGACTTAAGCAGAACTGAATAAATTCACAAGATGTTTTTTTTAATGCATAAATTAATAGCAAAATTTGTGATTAAAATGATCTGTGGTAGCAGTATTTGCAACCAATCAACGGCCTTTAATGTTTTGCGGTTACTAAAGTTTTTTGTTTTTGTTTTTGAGACAAAACTTGTTTATGTTAACTCTTTCAGCTTCATTTAATTTGTAAACTTGGTTAATATGTTTAAGATTGAATATGCATAAATCAATAATAGATTCACGAACCTGAAAGACAAGTTTACAATAAATAAAAAGTTAAATAATACTACACGACAGTTTTACACTTTTGTAATAAATCTTTTCCAATAAACTTTGGGTACGCCAAAGACATAATTGAAGGAAGAAAAGTTCTCATCTCGTTTTTAATTTTTATGCTTATTTCCGTGTCTTTTCATGACTGCAGTCATACTTAAGCGCAGTATACGTCCATGGACGTTATAATGTTCTTAAGTTATTGTTATTTAAATATTATAACTAAATATGTATGTATGTATATACTTTGTAGCAATCTGTAAGAATTAAATTCTGTAGATGAAATAAATAAATTAATAAGTAAATTATATATATATATATATATATATATATATATATATATATATATATATATATATATATATGTATATATATATATATATATATATATATATATATATATATATATATATATATATATATATATATATATATATATATATATATATATATATATATATATATATATATATATATATATATATATATATATATATATATATATATATATATATATATATATATATATATATATATATATATATATATATTATTTATTAATTTATTTATTTATTTATTTCATCTACAGAATTTAATTCTTACAGAATACTACAAAGTATATACATACACATTTAGTTATAATATTTAAATAACGATAACTTAAGAGTATCATAACTTAGGTGTCCTCTGTCCAGTTCCACCAGGAAATTGTTTACAATCCAAATTTATTCTCAGTGTAACCAAAATTAAATTAATAGTTTCGCTATTTCAGTTTTTTTTATTAGTTATTTTAAGTACACGAAGAAGGAACTGCGTGTTTTCAATGTACATTTCTTTAGTTTATTTCGTTGGGATGGGTGTGGCGAAGCTCACCGGGTCTTCTATTATACATATACATCTATGTAATTATTAAATGTTTTATATTTATCTGAATGTGAGTTATTATTGTTTCTTTTCTCATGTGGACTTCTTTCGCCCTTTGCCAGTTGAAAGTATTCTATCTACCATAATTGCCAAATGGTTGTTTGTTTGCATTTGAAAGACCAATTGTATATTTGTTGTGAATCAAAATATTCGTAATTATTGTTTGTTTAGCATTTCGTATGTAATTCTATCAAGATTCACCAACTGCTAAACCCTGACTCATGTTCTTTTTCTATTTTCTTTTTCATACAATGTGCTTTTTCATTGCAAATTATTTATTTTGTTTGAGTATTCGCTACTCATATTATCAACCTCGAATGATGATGTCATAAATAATTAATAAATCAATCAGACTTTATTGCATAAATATATTTCCAAAACGAAAAATAAAAGAACAGAACTAATATTTGCTAAAGATGTTACTTGCATTTTCTTTTACTTTTTTATTTATTAAGTTATTTTTTTATATATTTTTGTTATTTATACTATAGTTGTATGTGTGAATATATTTTTGTAGATTTGTATACAAACCGCCAGTTCCTTTGCGTAAATAACCACAAACACCTTATTTGAATTTAATGTTTATTATTTAATTTTATTAACTTATTTAATAATAATTCACTTATTTTAGTTCAAAATATCTTATTATTTTATTTATTATAAACTTAAAGGAAATTTAGGTTTCTTAATTAATCGAATAAGGCAGGGCTAACTTTGGCAAACTATTTTTCAATATATTTCGGTTACGAACAAGTTTAAATCAAAGTTGAATAAACTTAAGCGAATGCTAGACAGGTCAATATTTAGGCATCAGTACATGTGTTTGTGTGCGTTTTTTATGATAATCAAAAGCATTTTGATATTCTTTAATATTTCCCCTCCGTATATGTGTATATTTTTTTGTAAACAAACGCACTCACACATATATTGAAGCTGAATATTGATTGACCTGTCTTGCACTCGCTTTAGTCGTTTAAACCTTTTCTTTTCTGAAAATGTTATGACGCTTAGACTCCCTTCGCAAATGTCCTAAAAAAAACTCTCACATATTTTAAAATAAATTATTTCTTTATAAAATAATTTGATCTAATAAAAATTGATAAATATCTTTCAACACAGTTAAAAAATACGATTTTCTAAAAAGTTCTTACTTCTTTCTAAATTATAAAATTTATTTGAGGTATCCAAGAACATGTTTCAAGGTCTATTGAAAAGCATGCATAAACACCAGTGAAATGCAGGCAAATAGGCCTCTTCTAACCGACAAAAAGTATTTTTTTTTTTTTTGGAAATTACATAATTTCTTTCTTCATAAAATAACTTCATTTATTAAAAATTAAATCAGCCAGCTTGATCCTGATTAAGATAATTCTTTGGAATAAAAGAAATACAGTTGGAAAAAAATCAGAAGGAAATTAAAAGAATTATTCAAAGAACAAAATAGTTCTTCGTAAAATAAAATGTATATGGGGCATTATATATGAAGCAAAGAGCACAAAAGAAAAATGCCCGAAATTTAGCATAACGATACTTCTAGTAGATATATATCATCCCTACATTGTCCTTGGCCGTTTTTGAAATTTAGTTTTTTTTTAATTAAGATAAGTGCTTCTTATAGGACATTGCCTATTCTTTAAAAAAAAAATTTATGCTTTTTATTTCAGCTGCGCCTTATCAAGAACTGCCACCCAAACCTGGATATGTACCGGTTTATATCAGAGAAGGAAGCACACCATTAAGTCAAATAAATCCGAAATTAGTGGAAGCTTTTCATGAAGACGAAGAGCAGGTACGAAATGATCCATTTAAAACTAATCTTTAAATTATAATATTTCAATACATCTTAATATTTCTAGCAAGAAATATCAAAAGCTATTGATGTTGCGAAAGATAATAATAAAAATCAAGCAACAGAATATGTAAAAAAAGAGGTAGAAACAAATGAAAAAGTCAAACAGGTAAATGACACTAAAGACAATGACAAAGAACAACTACAATTCAATGAAGAAGCTAAACAGCAAGAACATGAACCCCCAGCTTCTGATATTGCCAAGTTTACCAGCGATGATATCAAACTTTTTGCTTATGATTCACCAGATATTGAAACAAGATAAAAATTTAACAATTGCACAAACACAACGAAAACAATAGAATAGTTATTTTAAGTTGAAAGCAACAAGAAACGTATTTATGACTCATGTAATAACGAATTTAAAGTTAATAGAAAAAAACTATACGAATTATTTATAAACATAATAAAAGATAAATAAAAACAAAAACAAAGAAACATTAATTAAATATTTAGAAAAGCAAACAGCAAAAAGTTTTTTTAGTTTCTTAAATTAATGATTGGTGTCTAGATAACCCTTAAGTGCGTACCGTACCATAAATGGTACATTATCTAAGTGACAATTTTATGATGTTATCTTTTCTACATAAAAAATGTCACCTTCTTGAAAGGTGCAGGTATAAAATGTCTTGCCAACCAACCCTGCAATAATGCTATTCGTTTTTTGAACAGAACAAAATACGAGTTATGAAAAGGTTGATAGCCCCGTTTTGAAAAGCATACGGATAAGTTTGTTATTCATAAATTTAACATTTCTTCCTCATCAGATGGCGAGGATGAATGTAATAATTGATTTATAGTAATATCTGTACATGTAATGCATTATTAATACTTTTAGAGCCTAATTTCCTAAAACACGTCACGAAAGTGAAAATTATATAGGAAACAATAACAAAATTACTCAAATTCTATCAATTTGTTTTTGTTTTCATACAAATTTTAAAAATTATGAAAGGCAAAGCAAAGCCTGAATTTTTTATGTGTTTATTCGGTGAAGAATTTTTATGAAAAACAAAAACAAATTTATAGAAATTGAGTAATATTGTTATTGTTTGCTATATAAATTTCACTTTCGTGACGTGTTTTAGAAAATTAGGCCCTTAACTTTTCCCTTTAAAAATGTTTAAAAATTTCTTTAGTTTATTCTCATAATATGTGTAAACATAAAAATACAGCTGCCAGATTACCGATTTAATGCCCCGAAGTTTTAAAGTTTTTTTATTTAAAGACTTTTTTTGAGAAAAAATTTATAACACCGAATTCAGTAAGATTTCATATCACTGACAATCTGCAATTAACAATATAATGTTTTCTCAAATTGTTCTATAAAACAGTAGAAAAATTAATTTAAAAAATTGTTTTTTACTTTCTAATTCGAGACGATTTTTTCCCAACTTCGTCTGGCAGCACTATTTATAAACATAAGGCACCATTTTACAGGGCACTAACAGCACTGTAGATTTATATGCAATGCCTTCCACCATTAAGCTGAAAGTCCATAATACGCGTTTCACGCATTAACGCGTTATAAGCGTACCTGGACTCTGCCATACGGCGTCAAAGCGTAAAACTCGGAGACGCGTCTAACGCGAAAAGTAGGTTTACTTTCTAGTTTTGTATGCGTCACCGGCGCCATGAAAAAATGCCAGCTGTTTTTGATAGCCAGGGATGACAAATTATATTCTATTTTTAATGTTATCGATAAATATGTTTGCATCGTAGATTAGTTTTTTCTATGTTTTTCTTTAAAAAACGTTTTTTAATTTAAAAAATCGTTTATAATAAAGTTTACAAATATTTTCAAGAAAATACATTTTTTATCACAATTTTATCATGAACAAAATTTACATTGCAGTTATCGACTACTTTTACGTAATGTGTCTCATTTCTGTCTTTAAATAAAAAAATTAATAATAAATAAACTTTCTCTGTGGCTAAGTATGTGAGCCACTCATAAATTTAGCACGGCTTAATCGATCATAACAAAATTTCCGATTTTGCTTATAGAAAAAAATTCCGCTTTTTTTACTTAATGTCTGATATCTTTCTCATTTTTTGTCTGATATTAACCATTTTATGTTTCATGTGCTGGGCAGAACTTTTAGGCTTCAAAATTTATAGGATTTTTGTTTCATCTTAACGAATCAACATAAAATTATAAATTAAAACAAAAAGTAGAAAAATACATTTTTTGAGGCCTGAATTAAATGAATTTTGACCCAATCAGTACAGCAACCCGACATGAGTATAAAAACAAATCTTTATTGTGGTTATGATAAAAAGTAAAAATTTGTAAACTAATGCTGACTATAGACGACATGTATTTTACATCTGACGTGTCAAATTTCACACTGCAAAAGTAATACATGCCGTGTGAAACATATGAAACATTGTCAGATGACATTTACCGAAGCAAAGTCATATAAAAAAATTTTCAATTAGAGCGTGTTCTATTTTCATCTGACAAGGCATATGACATCAGCTGTGTTGAATTAACAAACAAACAAACACAGCTGGTGTGAGCACTCAGACGTTGTGTCAGATGTAATTGCACATGTACATGTGAAAGTAAAAATTATAAACCGTCTGTAAATTGACAATTAAAAAACATGCGACGTTGCATATGTCTCACATACCTGACAAGCTATATGTAAAAAACATGTCGTCTAAAGTCAGCATAAGCAAACACTGGAGTGAGAGTAGAGATTTGCTACAATTTTAAGGTATGCGTGCAGGTTGTCAACAGACAGTTGATAAAGTTTACATTTTATGAAATTTTTTTTTTTGCAATTGTTATTTTTGTTGACTTCGTGAGTGTCATTGTACACTTTAGAATTTTTTATTTAAAAAAAAAATTAATGCTTTTATTCCAAACTTATTAGGAATTAGGCTAAGGTTTCCTTATTTCTTTGGAATAGTGTCTTATGTTCAACTTGTTCTTACTAAAAACCTCTTTGGACTAAAATTTATTTCGTTAAAAACTTTTGCAACTGGTACGAAAAAACCGGCTTGTCAAATTATTCGAACAAAAAACAATTCGAAACAGGTTAATTTTATTAAAAGTAAAAATCCAGTAACCAATTTCCTTTCCCGGTTTTGATTTAAATTTTAGTTCAGTTTAACAAAACTAGTGTTTAAACATTCACTGATTTATTAGCCATAAGTGAACTTTATCTAATACATTTGAATGAATCATACATACATCATACATTTGAATGAATCCTTACTGTTTCCGATATATTACAGATATATGGCCATATTCATAATAAATTATCAAATGTTGATAAAAGGTTTATGAAACAGATTTCCATACAAAATTTGTTTCACAAACCTTTCATAAACATTTGATAAGAATTATAAATAAGGGGGATAATAAATAATTTTCGTGAAAATAAAAAAATTATATATAATTGGCGATGAAAATAAAGTAATCAAAATTGTTAAAGCTTTTAGCTGTGTCTACTCAATGTTACGTTAAATGAAAAAGGAAACAAAAGGACGGACAGAATAAAACCAATTCTGCACATTTGAAGTCATTTGCTTGCTGATGCTAAACATCATTTAAACAAATATCTCACAATAAAACGTTTACAATTAAAACTGTATTTTTAGGCTTAAATTCGCTTTTCTACAATCAAAACCACAATGAATGTAATTACGAAGTATAATGGTTGGGGCTATTGGTTTTATGTGGCGTATTAAATGATGAACACTTAATGCAAAATAGCAACAATTATGACAATAGCAGGCCATCTAAAATAAAGTATTGTACATTTTAACAACAATCTATCATTTGCAACAAGTCAGCAGTGGGGGCTGATGCGTCTAACACTAACCCAACAAACATTACTTCTTAGTTTTGACTGATAATTCAGTAGTTCAGTAGTTTACCACATTATTTTTATAATTGACACAAGTATAAAGTAATGAGTTGCTGGTCAAAGAACTTAATTTTCATTAATAAGTAAGTACTTTATTAGACCCTTTTTCGCATTTATGATAATATTTTCGTTGATATTATGAAGTTAAATTTTTTCCAATTTTAAGAAGGCCAAAAGATTATATCATAATATTTGTGTATTTATTGCAAAAACACTTTATAATACATGAAATGAAATAAATTTTAATAAAAAAATACCATTTAATCGGTCTTTTTTTATAATTTCCTAAAAGTCTAAGAAAATTTTTCATACATACAATGAAAATGTTTCTTACATACAATGAAACAGTTTTCATGGAAAACATTTTTAATAGATAAAACTTTAAAAGCATTGAATGAATACTCGCTGTTTTTATCGTCCTGTTGGCTGAAGTAGTTAAGGCGTTTCCTATAAATCTCGGTACTGTGAGCGGTTGGCAACATGATAGCATTGGATCTTATTCGAGGTAAATTAATTAATAAAATGTTTGGTATACAGTGTCAGTTAATGTGCTTACTAAACAACGTTTACAAAAGGTTCAATCCATGCCTTAATTTCATAATATAATGAAATTTTTTTATTTTTTTGATGAACAGTTTTACGAAATCAAAGAATTGTTTCATATGAAATTTTATGCATCATTCTTCATTAATACAATGAAATCTTACTTAAACTCGTTATTAATGACGAAATTCATTGAAACAATGAAGAAATTCATATCTGGCACGAAGATATTACTTTAAATGTTAACAATTAACAAACATAAATATTTTACAAAATTTCTAAGCAATCCTAATATGTTTTCAATAAGAAAAACACTAACTTTAATAAAACATAAAACTTATTATTGACCACTTGTTTCTGGTGGTAATCACTGAACCGCATGCAATTATTCACTCTAGGCCAAACATGAATATCAATGGATTTCTTAATAAGTCACGAATTGTGCCCGCACTAGTACTCTCGTACCAAGAGAAAACAAAACTAAAGGACTTGTTGTAAAAGAAGGAGATGTATGAATGTAAGAACGAAAGCAATCATGTTATTTGTGAAGAAGTTTCATGTTCTTTTTCTTTTTATTATAATTTGTTCCGGTAACATCTATTCTGATGTTTTAGGACGTTAGGGATGTAAACGGAGCGGTATGAGTATCTTACGTAAGAAATTGTTTGTACGTGTGCGACCTAAAGCGTTCAAGTGGAAAATTCACACCAAAAGAAGTACTGCAGAGAAATTTCTTATTGTTACCTTAATTTTTCTGGTTTGTCACATTGAAAATGTTTAAAACTTGTGAGAGGATGTACATATTTTAAGCTGAAAGGAATGAAAAACAAAATGTAAATAAGTACGTGATAAAATTTTTAAGAACAAGCAAAGTTTACCAAATGTTAAATATTGTTAAATATTGGAAAATTAATAAAATATTAATGTGCTGATTCCACAACGTAAACAAGCATTGCTTGTCTAAAATTTATATGAAAAGCACTCAGTTTTCTGGGCGATTTCCATACAAATTTTTCACTCAAGTCGCTTGTTTGCATTGTGGAAACAGCACATAAGTCTGATAGATTTTTTATACTATTTGCTACTTATAAATAAACTCAATAGAAAACGTTATATGTATGTCAGTGTTGCCACGGGAAGAATAAAACAAGTTACGCTTTTCTTTCAACAAAAGTTACATTTTTCGTCGAAAGTTACATTTCTAAATATTCCTTCAATAAATAGTAAATTTATGTAATTTATATAAAATCATTGGCGTAGCCATTTATTATCAAAAACTCCCTTATTTTTGTATCAAAAATGTAGTACTCTAAACCGTGAACTCACCATACAAAATCAGCAGCGATATCGGCTGGTTTATAAGCACTCATTTTACTCTATAATAGTAAAAACGTGCTTTTTTCTGAAGCAAGGCCAAGAATTTTTTGATAATTATCATAAAAACCTTGTCCCATACATTGATTTGAGTTACTTGATCAGTGAAAACTTTTTACTGGTTTTCCAATTCTAATGTCGATTCATTGTTTTAGTTATTTATTAATTACACAGCGGAACAGACTTTTTGGTGTCCTAAATTTGACGTCCGTTTTGTACGTGTTGTTGAACCTTCATTACTCTGTTATACTAGTTTCGTTCCAATCAGCTCGCGTTTGCGAAATATCGCGGTTTCTTAATTTACATTATATCCCCTTTTTTTGGATTTTTCATCTAAATTTTGGGTGTTACACCTAGGGTTTGGGATTCGGGAACTCCCGGGAGCGGAAAGTGACAGCGAAATTTATTTTAATTCATTTAAGTAATTTGTATTATAATCCCTGTGTCTCTTTAATAACAGTAGAATTTTCAATGTTTAAACAAAATTTTCTTTTATTTGTTCAAAATAGAAATGTGAACTTATTCGGACATTTCATGAAAATTCCATGAAATTGAACTAGAGCTATTTTTCCTAACCCGTCTACCAGAAATAATTATTGCTTGATTCGAAAACTGCATACAAGATGAATGTAGTAGAGAGTGCCGTTTAATCAACATATCAGAACTTTGGAACGATTTAAATTTATTATAAGTCTACGCTATTATTGAAGCCCTGAAGGAGATGTTTTAAGAAAAATAAAATGAAAAATCAAAAACATTTCGACAGACTGTGGCTCAGGGTGTGTCAAATTCGGCCAGGTATAGTACTGTAACTTGCTTGTGTAAATATCCTCTCGGAAATTTGGCAAGAGAAATAGGAAACATTACGGCAGGTTAATTTAATTTTGTAACGTGCTTTTTCCAAAATTAGTATTTTACTCTTTAAGTAAAATATTAAAGTTTTATTAAAATGCATTGAAATTGATTATGGAGGGGTATTATTAGCTAGTTCCCATGCGCATTTCATTGGGGCTAATGCAAATCGTCAAGGAACCTTTACGCGAAAATCTCATAGAAAAACTAAATATTTTATATTAAACTCCTAATCATACGAATAAGAAGTTTATAATATCAAAGTTAAAACATGAGCTCCATAATCAATCATGTTTTTTATTTTCTTTACTTGCGTACTACAACCGGTTGGCTTTTTTCCAACTCTAAATTGTAGTTGTAAAGGCAATTGAAAATAAAGGAAACTAATTTTGTGCCTCGAAAAAAACAATTACACCTTTTGAAATAAGATAGATAAAATCATGAAAATTCGAGGTCTTATAGAATTAACTGAAGGCAACAACATATAATTTAAAAAAAACAATTGATGAAAACTTTCAAGGATATGGAAGGATATATTTTAAAAAGGATTTTTTTTATATTTTTATTCAGGACAATTAAAGTAAATATTTTATTCTACAGAACCTTCCCTTCTATTTTGTACCAAGTTTTTTTAAAAAAATATTAGATACTGATATTAAAGGAAAATTATTGAAAATAAGCATTCTCGAAAAATGTTAAGTCCTTTAAAAAGTACAAAAGATGAGGAAATGAAAAACCATGTACGCAGTTTGACTATATTTTGCCTCTAGATTAATGCATATGGGTGCTCCTGTGGCTGAGTGGTAGCGACGCTAGCCTGTCAGGCAGCCTAATTCAATCTATATGCAATGCCTCGGGTACTCCAAGGCATTGGATGCATCTAGCAACCCTGGACGAACAATTCGATTTTGTTTAGATTCCTCGTGTAATAAAAAGATAACCTCAAATTTTAGCACAACATTTTCTATTTTTTTTTTAATTCTTTTACTTTTAATTTATTTTATTAAGCTTCTTCCTTATTTATATTCACTAACAACTATTAGCGGGAGAAAATGTCCACGGGAAGTTCACGATAGCGATTTTCCCTCGAAGGGTAATGAAAATTTCATGGGAACATAAATTTCATTTGTTATTCGCGATAGGGGTGTGTATCGTGATGCATTCCAACAAATCAAATTCATCAACGAAACGCCATTTTAAAATAAACGAAATACTTTCCACAAGTACAAAAAAATTAATGTTAATTAAAAGTGCTTATAATGAAAAATCCCCAAATCCCTCCCAACGAAAATCTGTCCCCAAAAAGAAGTTTAATTCCCCTCATCTGGCTACACTGTTTCCTATTTTTAGAGCGAAGATGTAGACGTTTGAGTAATATGATAGCACATACTATCATATTACTCATACGTCTCATGCGTTGCACAATGCTTTGTCCCCATATAACGATGGGACAAAAATAGCAGTTACTAACATATACCTTAGCTAAGAAAAATTCAAGCTTTGAAAAAAATCGGACCAAGGACACAACTACCTCCCATACATCCTGAATTTTTTAATCTTAGCTACAGTTATTATTAGAATGTAACAAAAATTGGTGTCTGTCGTTAAGATTTAGCATTCTAAAGCTGTTGTAAATTTTATTTCAATCGGGGCAAGGACATGACTACCTCCCATTCTCACTTTTGTGCTGTTGTCTTTTATTGAATATTAAAAACGGCGAATTTCGCAAGTACATATTTGCAAAAAAAATAATTAAATTTGAATTCGCATAAAATTTTTATTTTACAAGTTTTCGTAACAAAACTTAATCCACATAATCTCGTATCATTTAGCTATGAAAAAAGTATAGCATGATATCATCTAGGTAAACAAGATAATTTTGAATTTTTTTTATAACACCTAACAACGACAAGTATGTAGTCGATCACTTTTGCATTAAAATAACCCAACTTTAAAGCGTCGTAGCACTGTCAATACAACACATTTTTAAGCAAAAATGTGTTGTATTTGTCTTAAATGGACAATTACCTTTAAAATGATACCCAATTTGTTAGGTTTTAAGGCTATGCATTTTTTATTTTTGTCTATGGTACACAGCACTGTGCGTCGCCCAAGAAAATGGGAAATTCGCATTTTCTTCACGTGTTTTTTTAATTAAATGTAAACAAGTCGATTTCGTTCTCATATTTATATTGAAAAAAAAAACAAAAACAAATTTAAATTTTTTATTATTGTTTTCAATATAAATATGAGAACGAACTCGACTTGTCGACACTGTGGGACAGGAAAAAATTTCGTAAAAAATGCCTGCTCAATATTTATTATGAATTTTTTTTAAATAAAGTTACAAAATGGGTACATGTATCCTTTTTTAAAACTTACATATGCAATTTACAAAAATCCTGCAAAGAGAAGATTGTAATATTAATGTTAAAAGCTTACTATTTCAATTTTATATACCCTAACATTAAATTTAAATTATCGAAGTCTATCACGATATTGAAGTGTTATTAATTGAATTCTATAGAAAATGATCTTCAATAAAGCCAAATATGTGAATTTTCTTTATATTATTTCGGTTTAAATGTCGTCATCTCTAAAAAAAACACCTGATATTTGAATTATTCTGTAAATTAATGTATTCTTATAACAAAATTGAAGCACAATGGCATCAAAAATGACCTAGTTGCATACATACATACATTCATACATATTCACAAATATAATAATGAAATCAGAAAAACAAGTGTTACATACAAAAGCATTTGTAGTAATGACCCCATTTTTAAAGTCATATATATATAGCCGATTCATACACATTATACATATATATGAAAACATTCATTTCGTACTGATCTGTTAACAACTATGGCAAACAAATTATTCATAATTATTATATTAACGATTTGCGGCTCGGTAAGAACAAAATAAAATTCTTTGTTTTTAAACAAAAAATAATAAATTTGATTTATATTTTTAGTTGGCTCCATGCGCTGCTGTAAGTATTGATTTGTTGAGTTAAACGTTTGATTTAATAATTTAACAAAGCAACAATTTGCAGAATAGTCGTACGTCAAAAGGTACACATGTTATATTACCCATTTGTCCAGTACTATCGGAAGAGATGTTTAAAGTAAGTTATAATTTTCGAATATATTAAACAAAATCAATTGATGCAAAAAAAGTTACGAGTTTTTTTCAGTTTGTCTAAAAATCTAAAAAAAACTAAACACGAACACAGTTTTTATAAGACATAATTTTGTTAAATTTTTTTAGTGCTTGGAACAATGGGCTTGTCAGCATGCCATACGTTTGGATCTACGGTACAATCTATTAAATTATTGTTTTCAAAATTGATAATGACTTAGTTTTTCCTTTAGATGTCTGCTAAACCTTAACGGCAATCCTCTGCTTGGTGGACTTTTGGGCGGAACTGGTAGTGGCTTATTAGGTGGCGGAAATAAAGGAGGTGTTGTGGGTACACCTGGTGCAGGAAACGGTGTTGTTGGAGGTCTTCTTGGACGTTAATTTGTATCTCCAACATTTATTTAAAAAATAATAATAAACCAAAAAATTAAAATAAGCTTAACTTAAAGTGTTTAATGGAATTTCCATTAAAGCTGCCTTCCTATTTCATTACCATTCATACATATTTATGTATGTAGCTACCATAACTGTTCATTGTAGTTACATATGTATGTATGTATGTATGTATGTATGTATGTATGTATGTATATATATATATATATATATTCCTCAATTATTACTTATATTACCCATCATAAAAAAAGTCGCAAATCCGAAATTACACTCCCCAATAACCATTAAAAACTCGTTATTTCCTTGTAATGTTTGGTACAACCTTTAATATCCATTAATTAAAATATGATTTTAATTCATTGCAAGTGACACTGTTTCCAATTATTTTTATTCTCCTTTTTTTAATTTTTGTGAGCTTTTTTGGTTTTGCACGAACATAAATGTATACAACTTCAAAAATGAATAAGAATGGCAAAATAAAGTTAATGTTCATTCATGGTCAATAAGCCATAATCGTTATCAGAGAGATATATCGTCAGAGAAAATGCAAAAAACCTTATCTAATATATTAAAAGTTTTACAGGAGACGCTTAAAACTTGTTTAAATGAAAAATATATTGATAACACCGGTTAACACGATATCTAAGGACCGTGTTTTCTTATTCAATTTGCTCATATCGATCCTTTATTGCAACGTAGTCATATCTCAAAAACCAAAAGGTTTAAGTTACTTAAGAAAAAGTCTTCATTAAGACCTTTTTTATATGTTAAAAAATTTTCAGAAACATATCTTAATCTAAACCGAAGGTATAACCACCAAAAACCCTAACACCGTCTATATACTTGCTAACAATTTTAAAACTTTAAACGCGATTTGCCAAGCTTAATTTTTTTTTTTTTAGATACTACTACGTTGTAATAAAGGAGCAAATGTATGCAAATTGACTAAGAAAATTTTAAACTGAAGAAAATTTTAAATATTATTCTTAATTACGACAACTTCATATGTTACAAATAAAATGAGCTGAAATTTATTAAAATCATTTCTTAAGTTCTGAGTTTATTCACAATTCGGTTAAAAATTTTAATGATTCTTTTAATAGAGTTTATTAAACTTTTTTTTTTAATTTATTATTTTTATAAAACTTTTTGAATATCTGCAAAACTACAAGACTGCTGAAAAATTAATGAGGATAAAATTTAAAGGTTATTTTGTTTCCGGTCCTGCTCTGTTTGTTTTAATTTAATCGAAGAACTAGTTCTCGAGTAAATGCAAATTATGTGATGCAGAATCCTCTTTTTTCTATATAACGGAAAATCTCGAGATACAGAGTCAATTCAAAAAAAGTAATTTATAGGCATTGATTCTCAGTACCAAGTGTGTACAAATTGACTACCAAACCTTAAACCTTACATAAACAATTTCATCTTTTTGGTCTGTATAATTAGTGCAAAGTTTTACAATAACTATATAAATTTGTTAGTTCTCTTTTATTCAATTATATATTGTAAAATTTTGCTCAAATTGTCAACATATTTTTCATTTAAACAAGTTTTACGCTTCTCCTCTAAAACTTTTAAAGTTGGAAATGGCTTTTTGCATTTTCTATGACGATATATATGTACATGTGTGTGGATGTGTATAGTTATCCTCTCAGTACTTGGAACATTATTGGTTATTTAGTCTCCTCTGAATGATAGTCGGAAGAAAGTTTGCAATTTACAACAACAAAATTCAGTTTTCTTATAAGAACATGGTCATCCCTTTCAGATGATAGAAAGAATAATGAAATTGCATACATGTCTACCAGCAAAAATATCCGTCTACCGGAAGCAGGTTTGTATGGGAGAGAGGTCGGTATTCTCCCTTACCAACCTTATTCGGTATTACAGCTCGAGACCACTTAGTTGGCCTCATTGATGCATTAACCCCATTTCCTTTTTATATGTATTTAATTTAAAAAAATTTGCTCTTTATATCACATTTTTACCTACACTTGGAGTAATTTTTTGTTGGCTACCCAGCAAAAATAAATTTGGTACAAGGAAGCAGTAAGATTAACTAGAAGGGATTCGGAAATGCGCAACAGCAGGCATTTCATCCTCTCTACCTTATGAGGATTCAATAACGTAAGCGAGTGAAGAAATTTACCGCACACACGACGAAGTTGGTCGGCTTTTTATGTTTTTTCAAGTTTTTTTTACCATAGACGCTCTTACTGGGACCAGTGTGCTGAACATTAATCGCCTTGTCTATGTATACAGCCGAATGAAAACAAAAATACTCACCAAAGAGCAAAACATAAACAGCAACTTCGTTCAGTGGTATGAAACCTTGTTGTTTCTTACGTTGTTATATTTCTTTTTAATACACAGTGGAATACGATTAACACATGCTCATAAACACTACTACTAAATTAAAAACTCAATTCTCTCGATAGCCAGCACTGTTTTAAACCGAACCCCAGCGGTAAAGCTTACGAGGCATTTTATATGCCTTCCAACACCTGAATTTAAGATCCAAAACTAATTATTTTCTCCCTTTTAAGGAAAAGCCTTCTAGAAGGCCTCTACACTGGTTTCTTTTTCGTTTTTTTATAAAAAAAAGTTCTTTAGAAATAACAAACATTCTCTTATTCTTTTTCGCAAACTATTTGTATATATGACTGAAATTTAGTACAAGAGGCATCATACATGTTGCTATTATGTCGTTTATGTTGCAGCTACTACATCGTGTTCAATTCGTTCATAATAAATACTCGAAATTTAGCCTCGCTCATATGTATAAAATATTACTTTGGATGAAAGGAAGGAGTTCGAAATAAAAAATCACGATAATCCAATATATAGAAGCCGCTATAAAAATACCCAGATACAAAAAAATTACCTGCATTTAATTTTCAACGGACTTTCCCATTAGACCAGGCCTCCTAGCAGGCATGCCACGTATGACCTGCAAATAGGCCTGCTAAATAAATAATGCCTTCAATTATGGCTGCTGAGGGTCGAGGAAGGCCTTTGGCCGCAATGACATCGCGTGTAAAAAAGATATGAATATGCAATGGAAGTGAAAGTACTATAGACTGCTATATAAGGCTTTATGGAAGGCCTTTTTACTCCTTCCATTTACCGCTGGGAAGTTTTTTATTCAACTCACTCGTTTTTATAATACATCCTCTCTTGCTTACGTGGATACAAATATGGATGCGAGTGTTATTTTTACTTCGTAATTTTATTTTTATTCTCCCATTGAATTGTGTATGAAAATAAAAGCGTCTCGGTAGCTTACACTCAATTTACATTCTGCCTTTTTCGCCTGGCTTTAAAGGCAGGCTTTTTTAGTTTGAGAGAGCGATAGAGAGGAAGTGAAAAGCTAGCGAGGTAAGAAAAAGGCACAAATTGAAATTTGAAGGGTTTTTAGTTATTTATTTTTGTCATTTTCAAAAAAGGAATGGATAAAAAGTCTGTAATGTAAATGTGTGTGACTTTTCGTAGGGAATTTAAAAGAAAATTGTCATAAAAAGCCAGGCTAAAAGGCATAGTGTGAAAAGGCACTTAGTGGCTAGAGCCTTTTCACACTATGTCTTTTTATCCTGCTTTTTTTATGACAGTTTTCTTTTAAAACACCTACGAAAAATCACGCACATTTATATTACATGCCTTTTTTGACGATTATACACATGCTTAATACTAAGAGTACGAAAATGAGAAGGAGAAATATCAAAAACCTCTCAAATTTCAATTCGTGCCTTTTTTCTTACAACGCTAGCTTCTCACCACCTCTCTCTCACACAAACTAAAAAAGCCTGTCTTTAAAGCAATGATGCTCAAAATTTTAATTGTGATTGTATTGCTGCATATTAGTATTAGTGAAGAATGAGAGTCTTCCCAGCAAACACAAAGCCAAGCGTTTGATATATGATGTATTACAATTTGCTATTTTCCAACTTTTTTTTTTTGCTTGCGAATGAGAATTATTTTTAATTATTTTTTTTTTCGTAAAGCAATAGCTAGATTTTGTATAAACAAACGCTTTTTCATTTTGTAATTTGTATGGAAAAATTTTTTTTGAAACGCATTTGAGTTATTTTTCATAAAAACTTTAAACTTTTAAAATGGAATTATTGCACAAAATCTGCATATAATGATTATATATTTAGGGCTATTTGTCCTATTTTGGCCAAATTTTAGTTTAGCACCATTTTTCCTATTTTGTGGCTATTTTTCATTTTATATTTTTTAATTTGGGGACATTTTTCCTTTTTTGGGACAATTTTTGATTTTTTAGTTTGCAGCCATTATTTTGGTCCTTTTGCATAAGAATGATAAATGAGCAAAAATATGTATATGAAAAATAGCCCCAAATTAAAATATAAAAATTGTCGTCGAAAATAGGAAAAATTGCCTCATAATTTGTATTGTTGTTTTCAGTTCAAAATTTTTGGGTCATTGTCTTACATAGTGTCTTTTAATGATATATGTACATACATATTCACTTAAATATTTGACAACATAAAAGGCGTTGTATGTTACCAAAATCATCAATTGGATATGAAACACGAGTGTTTGCTGAATAGCTCTAAATTAAAAAATTTATAAAAAAATGTGTAATCATCCGCCGCATCTGCATTCGTCGCTGTCTCATCGACGACTAGATGAAGAGCATAAGAATCTGTGTGAAGAATGTGTGTGAGATAATTTCCACAATTGTGGTATGGCGTGCGTTTCAATGCTTTAAAGCCAGGCAGGCACAAGGCACAATGTAAATTGCGTGTTAGTGTTCTAACCTGCCGATCTCTCTCCCTTACAAACCTGCTTCCGGTAAACGGATATTTATGCTGGGTATTATTTTATATTGTTTTTTATTTATGTATCAAATGGCACAAATACAACTGAAAATTATATTACATTACTTTTATTAAATACTTTTTGTTCGCGTATTGAATCAGGAATCGATCCCACGATCTCCGCATGGTAGTCTAGAACACTAACCACTCCCCTACCGAGGCACATATTTATTTTCATAAACAATTTAAGGAAGGGTGAAATTTGTAGAAATCTGCGGTAGCACTGTCAATTGTTTGAGTAAGAAAACTTTTGACGAAGAAAAGCTTTGCTAAATGATAAGTTTTGAGCGCAGGACTTTGATTTTTGCACAATTACTCAACTTACCAATTTTCTTCAAACATAGCTAAGAACAGTCTCGATCAAGTAGTTTTTCAAATAAAATTAAATCAAAATCGGCCTCGCCGTAAAAATCTGCACCAGTTAGATTCGATGCTTTGAGGGCAACGAAAATGAACCTTATTTTGATATTTATTTATTTCTGTGCTTTCCGTACTTTTTTATCAAAACGGAATCTTATTGATTCTACTTGATTGCCTGTGTGCAGTAGGCAGCCACGTATACCGGTCCCGCCGTTTTGGCTATACGAGGGAACAGACAGTTATACAGATACACCCCACATAGCATTTCGAAGATTGTTTTACCAAAAATCAGCAAACGGAGTCTTTTAAGACTACCTTAGATGATCAAAAAGTGATTAATCAGTTGCGGGCTTGAAACAAGACTCGAAAATGATTCTTTAAAAATGACTATAAAACGACTTGTGCGCAATCATAAATTGGTCATGCATATGTTCGAAATTTAATCTTTTAAGACTAACTTAGATGATCAAAATGTAATTAAGCAGTTACGCGCTGAAAAAACGACTCGAAAATGAGTCCCATAAACGCTTAGAAAAAGACTTGTGCGCAATCATAAATTGATCAAGCATATGCTCGAAATGTGACTGTTTTGAGTATTGTTATAAAATTAAGTGTTTATGTTAGCTTTGTGCTGTCGATATTGTAGGCAATAGGGATGGGCAAGTAAAAAAATATATCGATATATATCGCTATCGATATATTTTTAAATGTCGATCGGCATCGATATATATCGAATAAAAAATATCGATATTTCGACATATATCGATATATTTTCAAGCATGATTATTCATGTATAATCTAGGGATGTAACCGACACCGATACCGATATATCGGCGATACTTCAGATTTTCCGATACAACGCTATCGGCGATATTTTACTGTCGGTACGACGATACTTTTAACATTTTTTTTCAAAGTTTATTTTTTAACAAATAATTTATTGTTATTAATTTTGACCATGTATTAAATTCAATTCGTTGTTTCTTAAATCTTATTAATATCAATTTTAAATATTTATAATACTTTACGCTGTTATTATGTAAAAACCATAATTTATTTCTTGTTAATTGTACCATGAATTCGAATTCACTTCATTGTTTTTTTAAATCGTATTCCCGGAAAAAAAGACACTCCAAAGAAGTTATGAAAATGTAGAATTCGCGATCCGGAAGTATTGCAAATTTGGTTCATTTCTAATTAGTTTTACAGTTTTTCGGTGTTCTATAATGATTTTTCCTCAAGGAAAAAGGATGAAAAATTACCCATTTTCGCAACTTGTTTTTTTTTATGTGAACTTAAACGCAAAACTGTGTTTTCATGTAAATTTAATTGAATAAATATAAACTTTTAACAATTAAGCTATTAAGTTATTTAGGAGAATATTAGTAGATAAATGTCCCTTAAAAATCGATTTTTTTAAAAGCATTTCGAGTATTTTTTAAAATTATAAAGGAATTACAAATTTGTATATAACTTAAATAAATTTTTACCTGATTTTCTACTAATTATCTGAAAAGAGTTAATTTCCGGCATATTTACTGTTTCACCAATATTTTGCTAGTAATATTCTATTTTTTTTAAAAACTGAACGAGAAATAAAACGAAATCTAAAAAAAATATCGAATTTGACACTGTCGATATTTTTTAAAAAAAAATATCAATATATTGCAATTAAAAATATCGGCGATGTATCGCTATATTTTTAAGAAAATATCGATATATCGATATTTTTTGCCCATCCCTAGTAGGCAGTACCTTAGCTGGTACGTAAGGTTACAAGTCCGAATGAGCTTGGTTCGATTCTCAGTTAAAATTAAATTTTTTTATTATTTTACTTTCTCGATAATGAGTCGTAATTGACTTAGAAATGATCACAAATACTGTTTAAAAATTACTAAAAAATTAGTATAAACTGATTTAAAAGCGGGTAATAAAAGAATCTTCAAGAGGAGTCGTACGTAGGGTACCATTTCCTACCGACAAAAGAATCTTTTATTATCAGAAATCAATAAAGACCCGAATATGATCAATAATTTCATAAATTGCTAGCTGGGACACTGCAAGCTTATTAAAATTTATAATTCTATAAGATCTTCAAAATTAGTTCAAAATCACTAAATTTGTAAAAGAAAAACTTGCGCTTACAACGAATTTGAAGGAATTTTATAGAAAATAATAACAGTAAAAATATTTTAACCCGCCTAAATTAGTTCCGAAAACTAAAGAAAAACTCTGAAATTGTTTCAAAATCACTCAAACTGCAAAGAAATGTTAAAGTTTGAGAAAATTTCAGTTTTATTGGGAAAATGAAAAAAATTTACAAAATCCTGCTAATATCGGAAACGTAAATAATAACACGTAATAAAACGTAATTAATAACACTCTGCTTGAATTTGCAACTTTTTTCTCTTTAACGAGTGCTATAATATCGCGAATACGAACGCTAACTTCAAAAAAACGGCTAACACCATTGAATTCAGCGTACTCGAATTAGCTTTAGCAGTAGGGTGTCCAACGTGTTAAGTTGGACTAGAATAGTGTAATTAATTTATAGACTTTTGTAGTTTTAATATATTGAATTTTTTCAAACTTTTTAAAATCGAGAAAATAGTAGTTATTGGAGGCCTAATACCGGACCAGCCTTAAAATTTGTTAGATGGATAGAATTTAAAAATTAAAAATTTTGAGAAATAAATCGAAAACACTATTTAAAATTTCAAATCCAAAAATGAAAATCTAAAAAGCTTTGAATATTCCATTTTTTTAACATCTAAAAACACATTCCACCACAGAAAAATGTCTACCGACGCCAATGGGAATGTCCCATATACAATAAAAGTATTTCCGTAAACTACGGAGTCCATCAAAATAGAATTGCTTTATGAGAAGCCCTACGTAATTTTTTCGTTAACTTTTCTATTAACGGCTATAGTAAAAAATCGTGTATCCGATATCGTTTTATATTGCACTCTGTTCTTATTTATTTGAATTGAAAGTTTTATAATTAATTTAAGTATGTGTTAAGGTTTATAAATTTACAATTTTTTTACAAAATATTTTAATTCTACTTTTATTCAATCTAATAGGAGTAACAGGTGTTGTCATTTTACTATTATTTTGAGCTTTCCAGGATTTTTTGATTATCTACTCCCCTTGAGTTTTTATTCATATAAGTTTTTTATACTTTTATCGGTTTCAATTTATTTCCTGCTAACTGTGGAGTACATAAAATACTTTATTGTAATTAAATATGTATTACTTATAGTTTATAGCTAAAAAAAACGCTAATAATAGTTTAGAATTTGTTTCAGTTGTCAGAGTAAATAATTATTTATTTAGATTTTAATTTGTTATATGCAAAGATTTTGAGTAGTTTACAACTATCACTATTTAATAATTTCTAATTATAAATATAAAATGGTTTTATTTTATCATAAATAACACAGCGGAACAGTGGTTTTGTTGTTTAAATAAAAATAGCTGATTCTTATGTATTTTTATCCGCTGATTACGATGGGTGGCAACATTGACTTTCCCTTGCAGCTCCAGTTTTAAAGATGTAGTAAAATTTAGCATTTGCATAATTTACACCACTTTTGCACGCCTCATAAGCGAAGCGTTGAGGTGGGTACTACTCTCACTTCACGCGAAACTACTGATTTTTCAAACTTAAAATGGCTCTATTATTATCATATATTGCACTTGTAAAATATATATACACACACATATTAAGAAAAAATACTATTTTTAACACTCATGACATTTTTAATGTAATTTTTATTATTTAAACTAATTAAAAAACTGTTGAAAAAAGTTCGGTCTAGGACGTCCGTTTGTCTGTATTTACGGATCCTGTATGTGGTCACGATAACGACTGAAAGACTTCACTAATTGAGTCCTTTTTTTATTTGTCTTACGCTTCAGTATAATTAGGAATAGAAGCCTATTTAATTTCACGTTCTAAATGAGATTATGAGGCGTGGACTTTTGGATTTTCCAAACTATTTGTATTATTCGCTTAATATTTCACGAATGGTCCTCCAAATTTTAAAATATTTTGTGGATAATTAATCTACACAAAATTCTCTTTCAGCGGCTAGGGAAAAACTAATGACGCCACCGTAATTAGGAGATAAAAATACTAAATGATAATCTATTTTTATTAAAACAGCATCAAAACACCTACATTTTTTATGCTGTGTAATTCTTGTAAATTCCAAAAGATGTTTCGAGTATGTATTCATTAAATAAAGATTGTTTGTTCTAATTAATTAGTTATTTTTATAACATAATTCTAGATTTGATATTATATGTATGTGCAATGTATATTGCGCATACATTAGGGAAGGCAAAGTGAAAAATATATATGGTTATAAATACATTTTTTCAAGCATGATTATAATCTCAAATTTTGTAAAAAATAAACAATTTTTTATATACATAACACAGATTTACAAATTGGTACTTTTGCTTTCAGTTGTGAAGAAAACAAAATTCTTTCTAATCAGTTTGATGCGCTAAAAAAAACTTGTCCTCAATTTGTTCTTATTATGTACTTCGAGATATTTTTTATGGGCGTATCTAATATTTCCACTAAGTATACCAGTATATTTCACCTTAACGCGAGAACAGTATATCGAATTTCGACAAACAAAGCACCAACAGATGCATGATAAAATTACCTTCAAAGTATATTCGAGCAATTACTTGAACAAATCAGTGGTTTCTGAGTTATTCACGAATTAGTATCGAAAAATAGTGATTGCTTAGAAAAATTAAAAAAAAATTTTTTTGGAAAAACTCCTAAAAATTTAATACTGCAAGAACTAAAATATACATCAGAGCTAACGACAGGTGTGTTACGAACAAAATAAGACATAGAATATGTGAATCGATGGACAAATATTGATTTTATTCAAAATTAACTGTAGAAACAATTTAAATAGAACAGAAAATTCGTTTTTTTAATTGTGACGGGTCTGTATGTGTGTTGCATGAAAACCGCAATTTTTATCTGTTGAGTTCCTTCACTTAATTATGAATAAAATCAACAATTGTTAATCGATTTTCATGATTTATGACTTATTTTGTGCAGCACCACTTGCAGAGGACTTGCAAGCAAAATTCTCTTGCGAGTTAGCTGAAAGTTGGCTGCAAGTGGCGAAAGTGTAAGTATGTCAGTAGAAAAATTTTAGTGCATTGAGTTTTTCGAACTTGCACGTGCATGTGTAAAGGCTAAGTAACGTTTAGACGTGCAAGTACTTGCATGCAAGTTCTGTGTACGTATTATCAACGAAAATTTCGAAAAAATGCCCAACTGTCTTGCAAGTTGCTTGAATGTTTACACGGGCAGGTGAAAGTTCATTTTAAAAAGGTCGGCGAGAGCAGAACAACTAAAAAAATTTCTTTATTATTGATATAATTTGCTGTTCATGTCCCATAAAATGGGATAGGAACGGAATAAATTTATTAACTTTATAATGTTTTCTTGACTTAATTTTGGCGCCATTTTTGATTTTGGTTACTTTTTAATGCAGAGTTGCCAATAACACAAAAATATTTCATTTTAAGGAAACCAGATAACATTGAATTTTATTCGTATTTTTCTACGATATTTAAGTTTTAAAACTTCAATAACTGCTTGATTTATATATATTTATGGAAAATAATATTAAATTAACTTTTAAATTTATTTAAAATCAGTAAAAATACAATAACATTATATTGCAATCCAGTTAATGTGTACTAAACTGTTGATAGGGTAATACTGTTATTTAACTTGTCATTTTACTTGTTGCAAGTGTAGCTGCAAGTTGCCTGCAAGTGCGAAAAGTGTAAGTGTATTAGTAAAAAAGTAAGACTGTATTGAGTTTTTCGAACTTGCACCTGCACGTGTAAACGCTAAGTAAAGCTGAGCATCTTTTGTGAACATATCAATACAATCTGAACGTAACTAGGAACCAGCCCTAAATAGCCCATAAAAACCACTCTGTACCTTAAAAATTTTCGTTTTTCACAAGTTGAACTATATTTTTGTAGCATTTTTCTACTTTCTTTGTGTTTCTGATTTTAGTATTTACTATTTTTTTAGGGCTTGTTGTTATTTTGCCAAATATTGTTAGTGAAAATTTGGGGGTCTCTGTAAGTTATGCTGAAAAAAGTGAAAAAAATAATTGAGGAGGCGCATAAGAAAACGAACTTTTTCGCATTTTTTAACATATTGGTTTTTTGGTATTTTTATAATTTTTAGGTTAAAATCTTCTAGAAAAAATCTAGTTAGCATGATTTATTTCTTTCTTTAACCAAGAAAATGGGCTCTAAAAACATTGGTGCATAGCAAAACGTACTTTTTTAATTTCTTTTTTATCAAAACGTACTTTTTTCATAGTCTTTGTTTGCCATTGTTTCGTGTCTTTACACTTTTAGCTTTAATGTGAGATGCATTACTTTGCTACAAAGATATTTTGTTTAATTGAAATAAATATATGGTGGATTTAATAGAAGAACATATTGAATGTATTTGCCTACACCCAGAGAAAAAATCAATAAAAATCATTAACGAAAGTCTAATCATGTTGAAAATTTTTATTTCAATATTAAAGCCTTGTACGGAGATCGTCCTGAATTTCAGATTAGGAATTATATATATATATATATATATATATATATATATATATATATATATATATATATATATATATATATATATATATATATATATATATATATATATATATATATATATATATATATATATATATATATATATATATATATATATATATATATATATATATATATATATATATAAGACTTCGAAATTTTATGATATTATATCTCTTAGTACAAAAGCTGTGATTCGTTTCTTCGTGGCACAAAATTAATTTCTATAAAAATTGTATGTAGAAAATCAATTTGTAAAAAACAAACATTAATTTTGAGACGAGAGCGATAAAATCATAAAATGTGTGTGTATTTTAGATTTTATTTAATATTAATATAAATTTTTATATATTTTGCAAAACAATCAAATAAAGATTTTGAATGAAGTATTAGAAAATTTTTTTCCAATGACATCTTTAACATTTTTCTTCAGTTGATCTTCAACTTGTCTTCCATATTCTTGGCAGAAAAATCACTATATATCAATTAATCTAAGGATAAAAGATAGGTAAGCTGCGTACTTGACTTTTCATTTCCTCATCTTTTGTCCTTTTGCTAAAGTCCCCATTATTGTTCGCTTATATTATCGAAACTACTCTAGATCTTTTTTCTTTTATTTGTTCAACTATTGCTAAAAAAAATTTACATTTACATTCTCGAAAAATGTAAAGACCTTTAAAAGGACAAAAGATGAGAAAATGAAAAACTAAGTACGCAGTTTACCTATATTTAGTCTCTAGATTAATTGATATATAGTATTTTTCTGCCAAGAATATGAAAGACAAGTTGAAGATCAACTGAAAGAAAAATCTAAAAGATGTCCTTGGAAAAAAAAGTTTATAATATTTCCTTCAAAATATTTATTTGATTGCTTAGCAAAATATATAAAAATATATGCGCAAACATTTTACAATTTTATCGCTTTCGGCTAAAAATTAATGGTTGTTTTTTATAACTTATTTTCTACATAAAATGTTTATAGAAATTCATTTTGTGCCGAAAAAAACAATTGCAGCTCTTGAACTAAGATAGATAAAATCATAAATTTCCAAAGTCCTACTTAGAATTAATTTAAGACTACAACATATAATTTTGAAAAAATTGTTTAATAAAAACTTCCAAGCATATGGAAGGATATATTTTAAAAGGAATTTTTTTATATTTTTATTCAGCGTAACGGAAGGAAATATTTTTATAAAATTCTACAGTCTTCCCTTTAATTTGTTACCGAGTATGCTAAAAAAGTTATTTAAAATAAGCATTCTTGAAATATATTAAGTACTTTAAAAAGGATAAGAGATGAGGAAATAAAAACCCAGATACGCAGTTTGACTATGTTTTGTCTCTAGATTAATGAATATATAGTGGTGTTTCTGCCGAAAAAAATGCTGTCACACAATGTTATTTTCAAGGACAGGGGTTTCATGCAAATGCATGTTTTTCCCTTGAGCCGGATTATGGCAAAACCGAAATATCTTTACGAAATAATGAATTTGTTTAAAAATGGCATCGATTTGTTGGTGCATATTTTTGCATATATTGATGAAAATGCAAATGTTTGCATATTTTTGCTATAAATGCATATTATTGTGTCATATTTTGTGAAAAATTCAATATATTTGAAAATTTTACGACAAATGTTTGATTTTAGGGGAAAAAAATCCAAAAGTGAAGCCATCGACCAGAAGTGTTTTAAACAAAACAAGTATGTGTCAGAAAACAATGTCGATATCTTTTAAAAAAAGTTTAACATCTAAAATATCAAAAGCACAAAGATAAGATCCGACTGCCAATTTCTGCACTCATCTGTTTTTTAATGAAATAATTTTTTTTTTTATTTTGAAGAAGTGGAGTATAGTGGTTCAGGTTTGCCGCAAGTATTTTTTGTCCTATGAAGCGCACCATACTGAATTTTATGTGATGTTACATATCCTATAACCAACATATGATCAAGACGCTTCTAATGATACCCCATTTTAATAGTGTAGTGTGAAAACTCTAATTAATTCTTGTCTATATTAAATATCTGGCAACCCTAACTTGCGGCCAAATCAGAAATGGTAGCCTATTTTTTCCAACTTCCTTACACATCCCTCTGTGACCCTCTATGACGGTAACTACAACTTATTTAAAAAAACATGACCGAAAGTGACCACCAAAAAATAATAATTGCGGCCATATTTAAAGAGGCAACCCTACACCACAATATTCCACCACTTCAAAATAGCAATAAAAATTTATTTCGTTAAAAAAATAGATGAGTGCATAAATTTGCACTCGGCTCTTAGACTAATGAGACTAATCCGTCTGAAAAGTGTATGTGAATAAGTTTTATGATACAAAAATTCACCAAATTTATTAAAAGAAAATTATTTATGGGTCTCTATCGATGAGGACACAGACATCAAAGGGCGATTTATTGGCAATGTAATTGTTGGTAAATTGGATGCAGACGAAGAAAAAGGTAAACTATCAGAACTTCGTCAGGAGCTAATGTTCTACTTCCTTTTCGAATTAATTTGTCTTTATCCCCCTTTGGATCGTCCTTGCTAACAACTTTACTGTTATCATTCTTCTTTTTTGGAGGAGGTGAGCAAACGGTTACATTAAGAGGAGTATATAAAACAGCATTTTGCTTTTTATAGACCGGAGTTTTATCTGTTGTTGTTGTTGTAGTACGAGTAGTTGTGGGCGATTTATATTTTTGATTCGTTTCCTTAATGACCACTTTTGAGGTTGTCGGTAGTTGCTTGGCACGTAATGGTACATGTTTTTGTTGTTGAGAAGTTGAGGTTACCTTTCGAGAAGCCAATTTATTTGGCTGTACATTTCCAGATTTTCTCCCTTGATGTAGTATTTTATGTAATTTTCGTACTCGCTTTTGGATTGCTTCATAATGTGGCAGAATTAGAAACAGCAAATCATGCTACGATTGCCAGAGCCTTTAACTCAATTGCGTTAGTAGGAGACAATTTCAATAAATGATAAAATCTGCAATATATTTAAATGTATTTTACCCAATTTCATGTCACTTGTCTGTCCCATGCAATGCATAGAGTCGCAGAAGATATTAGAAATCAATTTGAAAAAAATATTTATCAAATCAAGATCGCGGGTAGTAGTATTCAAAGAAAATATCTAAATCTTCCATCTCAACCTGTGATAACAAGATGGGGACCGTGGCTATAGGCTGTCGCTTATTATGCAAACTAGTTTGATCAATTTAAGTGATGTTGTGGAAGCCTTAAATGAAGAAGACGCTATAGCAATAAAGAAAGTTAAAAAAATTTTTAATTTGTATTCAATTAAAACATCAATTGGTATTTGTTAATGAAAATTATGCGTGTCTCATTAATACAATTGATAAGCTTCAACAGTTTAATTCATTACGCAGCCATATCCAAATAATTGACGAAGCAATAAATACAATTAATGCTGTTCAAGGCACAATTATTGTATAAATTAGGAGCAAACTAAATGCCGTTAATAAATAAATAATGGATTTCAAAAAACAAAACTGGCGTTTGTGAGTTTCAGTGAAAGAAATATATTCCATTAGAGAATTAGAATTAGATCACATCCGTAGATGTTGAAAGGTCTTTTTCAATGTATAAAAGCTTATCAAGACCAAATAGATTGAACTCTACAGTTGAAAATATAAATCAAATGTTATTTTTAAATGTAAATAAATAACAACAATTTTTAATTTCTATTTATATTGTATTTCTACATGCTGTACCCTCATATTTATATTTACCTAATGAGAGTGAATTAAAATGTTATGTTTTTGTTTCAATAAACAATAATTGCATATTTTATTCTTTTTAGCTTATATTTCGCATTTTTTATCCCATATATTAGGTGCCTAAAATACCTTTTTTAATGCACGAAGTCCCTGTCCCTGGTTATTTATTATTCATGTTCAAACAATTTTAAAGAATTTTTTACAGCAAAAAAATCATGACATATGAATTTAGTTATAAATTTTTTTTATGCAATAACATCATACGCCACCAAAATGAAATAATCATAACTCGCGGGTCTTTGAGACTTATTCTTCGTTCAATATCAGTATGATTATGGTTTTCATACATAACTTCTTCGAAATTCGAAATTTTGTTTTTGGCTACCTGACACAATCTGCCCGAAGAAAAAGTCCATGTAAAAATAAGAAGAGTTTTATGCTCTCAAAAGCGATCTTATTTACCCAATTTTCGAGTACGGGAACGCCTTTCGTTGAATTTAATTCTTTCTGAACAAAAGTTACAAGCTTTCGCCCAATATCAAAACTATTTTGGACTAAAAACCAATGTATGTAATTATGTTCTTCCAATTATTCATCACATCAATTAAAGTTTGTTTTTCATAATAATTATCATTTTGCGTAGTGTTTGAGGAAATCAGGCCCTAGATATATATCTATGTATATATATACATATATATATATATATATATATATATATATATATATATATATATATATATATATATATATATATATATATATATATATATATATATATATATATATATATATATATATATATATATATATATATATATATATATATATATATATATATATATATATATATATATATATATATATATATATATATATATATATATATATATATATCGATATATCGAGTGGTACCAACAACAAGCTAAGATCGCTCTAGTTTTATTTCCTGTTTGAAGTTCTTTACAATCAGCTTTGCGTTTGGGTTATTTTTAACCAAAATTTTTAAAAGGAATTTCGTTTAATTTTGGGAAAGTTTTAGCACTCAATAAACTTAATAGCAAATTTTAAAAATACAAAATCCTGCTGATGGTCCGAGAACAATTAGGATTACTAACAGAATACTAAGTTGCGGCTTAATTGGACCTGTGGATTTTCTCCTGCTGCTGAATGGATTTTCTCCACTTACAAAAAAACAAACAAATTATGTAATTCAAAATTCTCTATTTTAGTAAATTCTCTATTTTATTTGTTTGTCTATTGTGATCTTATCACTTACTCACTGCCTTTGTATCTAATTAAGATCATTTTCGACTTTGCGTATATTGCACAACCATTTAATAATGCGTGCATTACGTTCTACAATCGATGGTGGCTCAGTTGGTCTGTAGGTTTGTGCCGTTTGTGGCTGTGTCTCGGTACTATCGGGCAAACGCATGGAGTCTACTGTACTAACGTCCGAAAAGAATACAGTGCTGTTACTACCGTCACTACTATCATTACTGTGTTTTCTTTTAGAGAACGTATAGATCTCATGAAACTTATCGTCATTTAAGCCCAAGCGATCGAAAAACTTCTCTAAATCCATTAAGGGTTCCGAGGGTGTATGCAGCAATTCCTGAGAACGTCGAAGAGCATGATTAGCATATTGATCTCTGAACTGCTTAATTTGTTGCTGTTGTGATATTTGTTGTTGTGATGGTGGATATTTCTGCGCCATTTGATGTTGCGAATGAGATTGTTGATGTTGAGACTGTAGATGTGGCTGCTGATATTCATCGGCTGAAAAGCATTTGGGGAAAAAGTATCGAGGATGTTCAGATCTTTTGTAGTTATCTACAGGCGATGTATGTGAGTGATCGTTATTAGAATGAGGTGGTGCTGACGGTTGGATCGGCAACGATATTCGATTGTGTCTCTTGAACCGTATACATTTTTGCCGCTTAAATTGAATTGGTGGTGGACTTATGTCCTCTATAGATGGCTGAGAGCCTGGTGACTGCACAATAGGTTCATCGGATGAGGTTTTCTGTTTTATATAAGACTGACTCTGATTTAGATGTGATTGTTGTACTGAGGAACTATAATAGCGAGTATCATCACTTCGATAGCGTGGCAAGGGTGGTATATAGTCGTCTTGAAAAGCTTCGGGTACCTCAGGTGTTGTAAAATTAAACAGATAATCGAGTGAGTCGTAAGTTTCATGCATTGGTTTGCAAGAGTAATCACAATATGAATTATTACTATGCTGAGTAGATGATCCACTATCACGCCTATATTCAACACGTGTAGTAGCACTGCAACACTTTTTAGCTCTTTCCTCGCGATCAAGTTCAATTCGATGTTGGCGATAACAGGGTTCACTGCGATGTGTATAATGACCTGAGGATCCTCCTGAGTCTCGATTTAAAGAAGACTCACCAGCTGATTTAACAGATCTATTTCCACGGCTGCAGCAGCTTAAAATTTCACTGTGTGGTGAATGACGATTTATTTGTGTGTGTAAATCGGGCAGGGATTTGTGGCTGTTAATATTGTATGAAGTGGCAGTATACTTCGATTTGTCATTGGCCTCATGGGAATGGGAATACGAACGCTGATAATTGTACCTTGAACAAAAATTGCAACATGTCAATAACTAAAATATAAAAATAATGATTATGTAATTAGTAAAACTTAATTCCCACTAGGCAATTATTTTTTGTTAAGAGAAGTAACACAATCAGGCAATTAATGCCTACCAGCTAATTAATTAATGTGTTACCTTCTTTGGGTAAGGGATAGTGTAGAGAGAACAGGTGGTGAAGTGGGAGAGAGATAGAAAGCTTAATTCATTTACAACTCTGCAATTGCGCGTTTTTTGTAGAGCAGTGTTGCAAACCCCTCTGGTGTAAAGTAGGGTCAATGAGTTGTTTAAGCTGTATAGCCATTTTATTAGTTCTTTTACTTCGCCGACGTTTCTGCTACAATACCGACGAAGGAGGGTGCTGTGAAGTGAATTAGAATATGTTAGTATTAATAGCCGCCGGTACTGCAAAATTACTCAGTGCTATGCCTTCATCACTTTAACAGCGTTGTTGGCTGAGTAGTTAGCGCGTTTGACTACAAACCCTTAGGTCTTGAGTTCAAGACTAGCTTCAGGCAAGCTAACAATATCATGCATTTTTCTCATGTGCATTGTTGTGTTATTGTGTTGGTTGTTGTTGGACTGTTAAAGTGATGAAGGCGTAGCACTGATCACTTTGGCAGTTCCGGCAGCGAGTAATACTAACATATCCTAATGCACTTCACAGCACCCTCCTTCGTCGGTATTGTACCAGAAGCGTCGACGAAGTCAAAGAACTAATAAAATGGCTTTACAGCTTAAACACTGGGGCTTGCAACACTGCTCTACAAACAACGCGCAATAGCAGGGTTGTAAATGAATTAAGCTTTCTATCACTCTCCCACTTCACCACCTGTTCTCTCTACACTATCCCTTTCCCAAAGACAGTAACACATTAATTAATTAACTGGTAGGCATTAATTGCCTGATTGTGTTACTTCTCTTTATAAAAAAAAACAACCAACACAATAACACACCAATGCACATGAGAAAAATGCATGATGTTGTTTGCTTGCCTGAAACTAGTCTTGAACTCAACACCTCAGGGTTATAGTTCCGTTTGTATATGAAACATATTTACTAAATTGGCCAAGATCCTTTCTAAAAAAGCGATATTATTGCATACTTAAATACATAATAGTTGATTCGCTTGAAAGTCATTTTAATATTCATATTTTATACATGGTTGAAACCATGGTAAATCGACAAAAAAACATTTTCGGAAACACCAAATCCGATTTCGATGATATTCGCCCCAAATGTTATGCATTAAAAGTATAAGAAAAATTTTAATTTTCAGACCTCGGACCCCTTCCGTTTCTGAAATATGCCATCATGAAAATTGGAAAAAAATGTCTTCAATTTGACTAAAGTTGCCATAAAAACCAACTATAGCTTCTAAACTTCAAAACTGAACAAGTTTTATATGATGTTATTTTGTAGGTTAAATTAATGCTTTTGAAATTATGTACATCTCATTTGTGGATGTCTTGAGCTCAAAGCACTATATCTCAAAAAACAGTTTTTTTAAAAATCTTAAAAAAAATATATCTCAGTATAAAACTCTTTTCTACACATTTGGAAAGTTTTATTGTGGTGCCGCTTCTGGTTTCGGAGTTATAGAGCAAAAGATGACCCAAACTTTGATTTAAGTTTTATAAATACAATTATGTGTACAGCTTTCTAATATTTTTTATTTTTGAAATGTTTAAATTTTTTAATGAATTTTTTTTAAGCAATTAGGACGTGCTGGACACCGCAAAAATATTTTATTCTTCACTTCGGTCATTGTCCAGATAACGGTCCATTCATGTTTTTCAATCTGTACTTGTTTTTAAAGCGCCATCTAGAGTAAAAGGCTGACTCAATTATTATTATTTCCATTTTGTTCAAAAGGCTGCTAAATTACGCTTCGAATAGTGGATCAATTGCTTTGATCGGATAAAAAAAGGACTGGGTTATAGTTGATCATATTTAAACTTTTATGAAATTTTTAATTATTTCTCCAGTTGTTATATTTTCGGAAGATGCTTTATACTAGTGATGGGCAAGTGAAAAAATATATCGATATATATCGATATCGATATATTTTTATATATCGATCGGCATCGATATTCATATATCGAATAAAAAATATCAAAATATCGATATTATTCAAAAATGATAATTCATACGTACACTCTAAAACACTTTTGTTGAAAATTAGGTCGATAATAGTCGGCAACACTTTACAGATTATTATCGACCTAAAATTACACACGCATTATTTTTCAACAAAATGTTTTTCCTAAAAATAGCGATTGGCTGCGTGCGGGCTTGAACCGCGACTTCCTGACTGATAGTCTGACGTATCTACCATTCAGACATAGCCGTATTATACTTTATGTTCCATTTTTTCCACTTGGACTAAATATGTTTAATTTGAAAGGTCTTTTCTTTAATAAAATAACTACAAAATCCATGTAATTTTAGACAAGGAGAAATTTGCAACACAAATTTAGACAATATATGATCGTAAATTTGAAGTAATGTTTTAGAGTGTAATCCCCAATTTTTTTTTTAAATAAAACAAAAAAAGTACCTTTCTTATAAATAATTAAGCTGGAAAGAGTTAATTTCCAAGATTCTTACTGTTCCACCAATATTTCATGGAACATATACATCAACAAAATTACACTCAAAGAACGGTAATTTTTCGAATAGACAAAATATTATGAATAAAAAAGATTTTGCTAGTAATATTCTATTTGATGAAGACTGTGCCGAAATGTTTTTAAAAATTGCCCGAAAAACAAAACCAAAAATATCGATATATCGATACATCGCTTTATATCATGACAAATGTCAAATTCTATATAGGAAAAACAGCTAACATAAAACAAATTATTTTTCAATATAAAGTTTGACTTTTGTCATGATAAAAATATATCAGATATAGACGTAGGGTTGTGACCATAAAAAGTAATATTGAATATGAAAAATGTTGTTCTACACAATTTTTTCGCAATATTATTTACTATTTTAATATATTTATTAATTTCATTCCTTTTATCAACACGTCAAACGCAGTACAAAAATGTGGAGCACAAATTACTATGCAATTTTACGTTTTATGTTTGCAATAATTCTCAACGTATATTGCAAACACCTGCAATGAGCTGTCCCCACTAGCAATAACATAAATTTGACAATTGCTGCAATATATGTTAACATATTTATTGCAACTGGAGACAGGGGACTAGAGCCGGTCCACACATGAAATTTTTGTTGCAGAAATGCTGTTTTTTGTTTATTGAGAGGAGCGAGAGAGGAGTATATATGCAGCTGAAGGCCGGTACAATTTATACACGAGAGTCATTCATAAATGGTGTTCGTGCCGCTATAAAAGCTACAAAGCCATTTAATGTCACAATTGGCGTAGCTAGACATTTTTTCTAGGGGGGGTCAAAACCATTTTTTTTTATTTGTAATCCGGTTATGGATTTTCCTAACTAACAATACACTAAAAAATTGATTGCTTTTAACAACACTGCTTTACAAACTTTTATTTTTTGAAGTTTTTAATTTTCTAAAGCATTTTTTTTAGAATAATTATGATGTGCTAAGCACAAAAAAAAATTTCGTTTCGGTTCATTATCGTTTTTCGGTGTATACTTCTTGTTAAAGCGTCATTCAGAATAAAAAGCTGGTTCGTTTAAAATGAATTATATATTATTTGAAAGGCTACTAAATTACGCGTTGAATAGTGGCTCTGATCGAATAAAAGGCGACCAAGTTAAAGTGGATAAAAGTTTAAATTCTATGAAATTTTTAAAGTTCATCACCAATTGTTGCCTTTTCGGAAGCTGTTTTTTTTTTTACCACAAATAATAAAAAAATCCATAGTTTTATAATTCCATTGAATAGTCCATTCGACTCTCAAAATTTGAAGCCATAATGGACCTAAGTCTGGTGAAAACAAAAAAATCTTATATTCTGTGTTTTATTATTTAGGCTATTTATGATCAGATTTCTTTACTTTAGATGCAAATAAAACAATCTATTCCATTTTTGTTCCCATCGGCTTTATTCCGGCGTCTTTAGAAGAATCTTATCGACTTTGGATGGAACTTTAAAGAGCAGTAAATATATGCACATACTTAAAAAAACACAAATGTATCGTTATATGAACAATGGCTGAATTGAACTTTTTGCAGTGTATAGCAATCATTCCTAATTACCCTAAAAAATGCATTACCAAATTTAAACCTTTTCGTTGTAAATTGACAACCTGTTTGAATGATTTTGTGTATTTTACATAGAATTAATTATATTTGAATTATTTTTTACATAGTTTTTTATGAAGGTATTCTTCAAAAGAAAATTCTCAACATACACGGCAGTATAGAACAAGATTGTTTTTGGACATTTTTCCCTGGTTCCTTAGAATAATTATGCTGTCTAATTCTTTCTGAATATCACGTTACGGACTTTTGCGCAATAAAATCGTTTGGACTCAAAGGCAAATTAGTTCGAAATAATCACACCAAAATATCAAATTCGTTGTCTGAAAATTTTTAATATTTCGGATTTCTAGTTTAATATTTTGAATTAATGTAAATTTAAATTGTTTTTGTTAAGAGTGGAGTGTTGGAATTTTAAAATAATTCTTTGTTTCAAGTAAGGGACTGCAAAATTTAAATTGATAACACTCGTCGCGAAGATTTTGACTTGTCGCGAAATCAGCCTTGACTAACTTCATTATGAAAAATATGTCTCATGAAGCAAAAAATCGTATCCTAACAAGGATACGTTATCTTAAAAGTAATTCAATAAAACATAAAGCATTTCATATACATACATCAAAGCAAATAGTACTATTTACTCAATATTAAAGAAATATTGCATATTAAAATAAAAGAAGTATGCATTTAGTATAAAATTTTGAAATTGTGGACTCCGATTTTCTTGCGGTTAAGGGTCGTTATAAACTTTTGGATATCATATCGATGGTCATACATTGACAACTTGTAACTGAATTTTTATTATTTTTCACAAAACGCAGAAAACGTTCCCATTCTGAAAATAAAATAAAAATTAGTTGAAAGTATCTATTAAATGGCCAAATAAACTACGCAAGTGGTTTGCCAAACATGACAGAAATTTGCGTTTTTACAAGCCTGTTATGTAATATATGGCAGCGTTTTTGCGTTTGACAAGCGGCTTGGCAAGCTGCTTGCAGAAAAATCAAAAAAATTAGATGTTTTGACTGTCATATTTTGGCAAACTGATTGTATAGTCTATTGTAAAATTAGCTCATTTGCAACAAAATTTCCATAGAGTGAGGTTGTCGTGGAAAACTACAATTTAAATTAGTGATTAATGTGAAAAATCTTTGCTTGTACGAGCTAGTTTTGTGTAATCTGTGTGCAAATGAAAAAAGTATGTTTGCCAAGCCGCTTGGGCAGTTTATTTGGCCCTTAAATAATTTTCAGTTGTTTTATTTCTATGCTAGTAACGCTTTCAGCATATTTATAACGTAATTTCTTCTACTGAAAAGTTGTAAAAACCATTTACGTGTTGTCAATTTATGACCATCGATATGAAGGTTTATTGAATGTCTAAAACTTTTCAAAATCATTTTGCTGATGGGCTATTGGACTAATTTTATGGGTCCAGTACCCAGTATCAAGAGGTTTTTAAAATGTTGTGTGTACTACTCTTTATATTTTGTTAGAGAAAATACAAAAATATATCATCAGAAAAAATAAACACACTCGAACGTTTTTGTTTAGGGTTTTTATGTAATAAACAAAAATTTGGCAATTATAAAAATTTATAAAAATTGTAATGATTTCTGTAAGTAAACGGGATACATTTACGATTTGAATACAAATATATATGTCTTTCCAAACATAGAGAAGTTTTTAATAATTTTTATTAAATATTTTAGTAATTCCTGAGGGGGGGGGCAAAATCAAGTCTGGGGGGGGGGGGCATGGCCCCCCAGAAAGGCCTATCTACGCCAATGAATCGCACTGAAATTACTCCAAAATATGGCACAGATAATAGTGTCCACTATGAGAGCCACCACAGTGAAAATTTTTATCTCTCCGGTTTGAGCGCTATTCGCCAAACAAAGTTTTTTTCATAACATCTGACACAAAAAAGAAGCAAACCAGGGATATTACACTGACACGAGTATATTATACAAACCCTAAGATAATGAGAAAAAAAACAGATTTTGGAATTAATTTTAAAAAAATCACATACCTAAGTATTATGAACATTTTTCTAGCAACTGTAATTTATATTCTATTATTTTTTTGTCTATATAAATTTTTAAGTTTATATTCGCCTGCTTTCTCAGGCATTTGATAAAGTATGGCACGAAGGTTTAATACATAAACTAAAGCAAAACCTATCCGAAAACATCCTTAAGCTTTTAGAAAGCTACTTAACTGAGCGAAAATTTGTTGTTAAAGAAGGACATTTTCTAAGCCCTCCGCAACCCATTGAAGCCGGAGTTCCTCAAGGCAGCATCCTCGGTCCTGTATTGTATCTCATATATTCCTCTGACTTGCCGCTAAGCAGTAACATACACATATCAACATTCGCTGATGATACGGCTTTTCTAAGTGTTCACAAAAGCCATCAAGAAGCCATCCGCAAACTGCTAGATTATATACCCCAGTTGGAAGAATGGCCAAAACAATGGCGGATAAAAGTTAACGAACAAAAATGTCTACACATTACTTTTACATTATGCAAAGAAACCTGCCCACCTATACAAATAAATAATCAAACTATACCTCAACACATTGAAGTAAAATATCTCGGTATTCATGGAAGTCACACATAAATGCAAAGGTGACCCAAATGAAATTAAAAGCAGCTCAAATGAATTGGCTCATTGGAAGGAACTCACTCTACTCTAAGCCTAGATTGTAAACTTTTTCTATACAACTCCATTCTAAGACCAATATGGTCCTACGGAATCCAGTTATGGGGCACTGCCTCGGCATCAAATGTGGAAAAAATTCAAAGTCAAGAAAATAAAATACTCCTTACGGTTACAGCAGCCCCATGGTATGTCAGAAACAAGCGAATTTATAAAGACCTAAATGTGCCGCTGGTTAAGACAGTGTTTTCTAAACACGTGACAAGCTACATAAAAAAACTTGAGTTGCACGCAAATCCCCTAGCCCGAAACATCATTAACTTTAGAGGCCACACTCGGCTGAGAAGGAGGGACACTCTTGCTCTCAGCCGAACACGAGAGACGTAAACAGCCAAACAACCAACCGTTGAAACAAATATTTTTGTCTGGCACTGGCTGGACTTAAAAATTAAAATTTTAGAGTTAAGATTTGATTACTTATTGTTAGTTCAATTTTATTGAAGATACAATAAATAAATATAACCGGAAAAAAACAAAAAAATATTCGCCTGCTTGTGTAAGGCGTTAACGTAAACGCCTACCTCGTTTTTTGTAAATAACACAACCCGTGTTATTTAATCCTCAACAAAAAACGACTTCGGCGTTTACGCCAATGCCTTACACAATTAGGACTATTATTTTGCTTTTTTACCCCCAACCAAAAAGATGGGTTTTATAAGTTAGTAGTGTGTATCTGGTTGTCTGTCTATTCCCTCGTATAGCCTAAAGGGATGGATCAATTTTGATTTAGTTTTTTGTGTTGGAAAGGTGACTTGATCGAGAGTGTTCTTAACTATGTTTAAAGAAAATCGGTCCATCCGTTTAGATCTTCACTTATTTTCTGGCGGTATCCTCTTGAATCTGTGAGTCTGTAGCACCGTAGCTCTCAAACGGCTAGATCGATTTTAATTAAGGTTCTTTTGTTTGAAAGGTAATTTGATGTAAAATCTTCTAACCTATATTTGAAAAAAATCGGTCCAGCAGTTATGAAGTTATCATCAATTTTTTTCGGCGGTTTTTAAAATTTTTAATTTAATGTTATTACCTGAAGAAATTGTTTATGATAATTTATAACTTCCAATAAAATATGCAACGAATGCGTTAATTTTTATTTCTAGCACACACATTTCTGTTTTGTTATGTGTGTTTTGTTATGTAGATGAAGACATGATAGTCACAAGTAAAAATTTGTAAAAGGATTTTAACAATATGCCTTTTTGTTGTTAGGCGTAACGTTATAATCCAAGTTATGTCAGATCATAGAACTTTTTATTGCTGCAAAAACGTCATAATTAAAACTAGGGCCACTTCTGAAGCAATAGAAGAAAGCTGAGTGAACATTTGTAGCTTTTGCTATATGGCCAAAAGACGTCCAGCAGATGTTATTTGTCCAAATTGTATCACAAAACGGTTTTCATTTAAGAATTTAAAAAGATATATCATTTTAAAATATCCCTTTTTTGAGTTATGACGATGTTCCAGCATATGAGCGATATGCAGCAAATGAGCGATATGAGCGATATCAAAATCCTTATTTGTACATATATGTAAAATAACAGTATGTACAAATTTTTTGTAGTTTAGAAGATATAGTTGACTTGAAAAATACACTTTTCTCATATTTTGACGATTTGTTCCATTTTCATGACGTCATCTTTGGGAAACCTAATGACTTTAGTGTCTAAAATTTTTTACATCAAATCTCTTCCAACATACACTATCTGTGGGGAAATTCATTGAAATCGGAGAGGGTCGATCCGAATTGCTTTCGATTTGAAATGGAATTTCGTTCCGTTCGGATTGGTTTTGATTCCGTAATTGTCATTCCGAAAAAGTACATTTTCGATGCTTTGGATTCCGTTTATTTGTATTTCGTTTTTACAATAATAAAGTGTGAATTCGTAAACGCAGTAAATTTGTGCAATCGGTGTGCAAACTATTGCAACAGTAATAAAAATGCTGCCTTTGTTGCAGTAATTTGCGACAGTACTGTCAAGTGTTTGTGTAAAGAAACTTTTGATGGAAAAAAGTATAGCCAAGTGTTTGTTTTCGAGCGCAGAACTTTTATTATTCCACAATTACTGAATTACGAACGACGCAAAGCTCACATTGAGCTTTTTATGAACATGGAAAGCTCACGACCAAATATTTATTTTATGCTCCTAAAAGTATGCACGTTTTTTAGTGTTTACTGCAAATGAAGTCGGTAGAAAAGTATTTTTCAATTCCACTTTGAAATTTAAAAGTGGTTTGATTACGAAGAAAATATTCGTTGTTCGTGCTCTGAAGAAGTAACTTACGGAATTGAAACCACTTCCGATCGGAATGCTATTCTGTGACATGGCTGATAGACTGAGAGCTCGTAAACTCTTGGTGTGAAATTTTATAGTGACGATTTATATCATACTAAAGCTGCTTTACATTGTCTGAGTTTTCGTCTGATTTCAATACGTAAAAGTGAAATATCGTGTCTAAGGCTGAGGCCACATGAGCCTTTTTAAAACGCCGCGTTTCTGCTTTTTATATTAAATTTGAAGTTTTAAAAAATTGAGAACTTTCAAATTTAATATAAAAAGCAACGCCGCGTTTTAAAAACGCCCGTGTGGCCTCAGCCTAATATACAATTTTGAGCACAGCTGAATAGAACTTATTCTATTTCCATCTAATATACAATATGAGTTTTAAATGTCATATTCTTAAAGTTAGATTTTGAAACCAGAGAAGGCTAACTTAATTATTTGATCCTGGAACTGACTTGAGAATTTATATTTCTACTACTTAATAAATTTAATATGTTTACTTGTTTTAATTTAAAATTTATTTTTGTTCATTCCTAGTATTAAACTTACCTCATCAGCACTGCACAAACAAACAGAATAACCAACAACAACACAAACACATCATGAGATAAAAAAATAATTTAAATTAGTAGTATCATTACAACTGTTCCAAAACGTCGTTTTTTGACTAGTATCGTTACTAGCTTCATTACAACTATTAATATGACAGTCCTTTTTTTACTAGTATCGTTACAACTAGTAATATCACTGTCCCGAAACGTAAATAGTTATAAATTTATCTGCAGGGTATCAGCAAGCAAACAACTACCAACACACTACGACTGTGTAAAAAGTTTATACTAGTACATAGTAGTACTTAAATAAATAATTTTTGTACTCAATTTAAGAATTTAGCTATTGATTCAAGATTTTTTACGTGATGATCCCGTTTTCGGCTTGATTTGAAAGTTGCACAATATCTGAGTAAAATTAACTATTGCTCTGTAAAGCTCAAATTCAATGGAACTTTAATGGAATTTAGATAAAGCAGGCGGTTCAAAAATCTTAATTTGGATCCGCTGAACACGAAAATGAAATAACTTTTTAAATGAAACCGTTTTCGAGATATCCGTGAAAAACTTATTTTTTTTATTTTTTGAGTTATTGGCAAACATCTGCAGAACGGGTTATCTGAATAGTAAAAATGCATTGTGTTAAAGCCATTGATATGGTATTTTAAGTGATATAAGTTTTGCATTGATGGGACCAAAATCTATTGAGCTACAGACGTAACAATTTAAAAAAATGAAATTCTCGATGTTTTTTCTCAATTAAGATGAGAAAATTGTTTTATTAATATTTTTAAACTTTCAAGAGAAAGAGAATGTCATGACGAACAAATGCCGAAAAAATAACTTTACGATCCGACGAAAAATAGGAAATTTTGAAGATGTTTAGTGAAGAAAGTGGGTTTTGTTTGCAACAAATTGCAACACATAACTTTATATTGTGTAGTGTGTTGCACAGAGGTGATTTAGGCAATTTTTCAACAATTACTTTTTAAAAATCTAATGATGCAATTCTATAGAGAACTGTTTTACTAAGAAAAATTAATAATTGGTTTTCGCAAAAACGTACGTTTTCTGTTAGAAAACATTTAGTGAAGTTACTAAAAATATTGTACAACGAAAACTGATGAAAGTTGTCATGCAACTCAGTAGGTAAGTTATTTTATTGAAACACAGTATTTTATTTTTAATACAAAAAAAAATTACTTCAATTACATACGAGTTTTAATACATATGATCGAATCAAAATGACTATAAAATTTACAATTCCCAGTTATCTTTGAAAAAAAAGAAATTAGCTCCGTTTACCTCCATCTTGTCACTGCAACAAAATGGAAGGCCTAGTCTTTCAAGTTAATTAGAAATTCCAGAAACTTTTACAAATCGTTGAACAAGCTTATAAAAATAAAAACCTAAATATAAAATAAAATTTTTTTACAAAGCATTTTTTTTTTAATACAACGAAAATTCCGTTCTTTTCTTATAAACATATAAGTAAATATGTTTCAAACAAAATAAGGCATATTTCACTAAAATCTATCTGCAACTTTTGATTTTATTCACAATTTTTTTTAAACGAATACGAAGCAATCAGCTTGTCTGCGCAAAATGTAATAGTATGTGTTTGCCGATTGATGGACTATGCCCTACTTCAGGCATATAGGGTATAACCACGTCAGCGTGACTAATGAATTAATTAGCGTGACTAATTAATTAACAGGGCTCGGAATTTATGCAAAAACATGCACTTACCACCAAAATATGCAAAAATATGCAACTACAAATCTTTATCTATCACTACAAAAACATGCATTTGCATGAAAATCCGAGACCTGTTATTTAATAAGTAAAATTTGGATTTGTGTTTTGTTTCTATTCACTTATATTTAATACATATTTGAATAAAATAATTTTGTTGCTGTAAGAAATAACGACAAATTTTCCAACAAAAAATCGTTGGTAAAATTTATCTGACCGCTATTGTATATTTCTATTTAATCGATAACCCACAAAATCCGACTAGTGGCAATAAAACTGACGTAGTGTAAAACTAGTCTTAACATGCTTACCTGGGTCTTGAATCATTGTGACCTTCAGTCGAGTCCTCTGCATATTCAGCAGGTGGACTAATAGGCCTATAATTTTCCGTAAGTACTAAAGGCTCATCACCACAATCATACATATTGTTGTAGTTTTGTTGAGAGAAATATAAAGGGGGCGGAATACGAAATGCCACATTCTCTTCAAATGAAACAGATTTTGTCTATTATAAAGGAATAAATGGAAACACATGAATAATTCTTTCAGCATTTCACTTGCGATCCCTTTACTTACCTCATTTAAAACTAATGGCTCTCCATAGTGCTCCTTGCGATAACGCGCAAGTTTGTCTCGTTCCTGAGACCCCTCACTTGATAAAGACATTCTAAATTTGCCATGATACATGATCGAATTCGATGAAGTTGTCTGACACTGTTGAGAGGAATGATTGTTACGATTGTGATGTTGCTGATGTATGTGAGAGGAACGACGATGAGCTGTGGTCGTACCATAACGCCTTTCAGCTTCCGCGGCAGAGTAAGTAGTTTCACCATACGAGGGATTATATTTACCCTCATCTAAGACAACGCTAGAACCATTGCGACCTCTCTTACCACTGCAAACCAAAGTGCTAGCAACAAAATTTGTACGCTCTATCATGTTATCGGTCTTAACAAAAAAAGGTTTACTCTCGGCCAATAGTTCTACAGCCGATTTTCGCTTTGATTGATGGCGATCGTTTCGGTACAGAGCGGACGAAGTGGGATGACTATGACCCCAGTAAGTGCGACAAGCTTCCGCCGAGGAAGAAGATCTTTGTACTGGACCCGAAGGATAAGATTTCTGTAAGGTTGAATGTTGCGATGAGTAACCTGAAGTAACGGGCATGCCATACGCCAAAGGTGAGGAATTGAACTGATGATGGCTTACAACATTATTAACATGATGATTGCCGTATGTTGCCGTATGCTGATTAGATGTACTCATTTGTTGTTGAGCTGATGACCGATGATACTTTGGTAGAGAAGGATACATGGTGGGGAATTCGTGCAATTGCAACTCATACAAATACTGTTCACTCTCTAATGGTGATGTCAATGAATCTGATATCGACAATGGATTTATTGATAAGGGATAATATCCTTCATATGATTTAAATTTAATATCGTTTTGTTTCGTCGTGTTGCTGCTGCTGCTGGCACAACTGTTTAAAGCAGCAACCATTGAATCTATAGAAATATCGCATATAATACAATTTGCATTATGAGAATTTTACCAATAAGGTTTATAAATGGACAGGGGCAAAATTCGGGTCAATGTAAGCAACAGCAAAAAAGAAATTATTCAATAAAACAGCAAAAATAAATCAAAAAGCAGTGGGTGCGTTGTGTATTGTTTTCAATGCGTTCAAATCTTTTTGTTTTTTGCTTATGGCAGAGCAAAATGATTTTACATTACATGTAGACAATGCATAACATGCGCACTTAACAACATCATATGTATCTTTCTATACTAACATATGTACGTTTCTGCTCATACTATGTACAATGTATGTACATACATACATACATACATACATACATACATACATACATACATACATACATACATACATACATACATACATACATACATACATACATACATACATACATACATACATACATACATACATACATACATACATACATACATATGTATAGCAATTTTAATGATTTTTAATTTATTAAATTTTAGAGTTTTAAATAATATGCAGCAAATCACTTAAATTTACAAACCGAAATATATACACACAAATACATTGCGAGTAATTAAGATTTCACTTTTGCAGTTTACTTTTTTAAATCTCGTTAAAATCCGATTATAAAAATTTTTTCCGTTTTCAGTTCATACATACATATGTGTGTGTGTAGTATATGTATGTACATATGTACCTCACAAATAACTATGTACATTTATGTGTGTACAAATTATATTCAATACCTTTTCTTTTATTTTAAATAATATTATTGTGCTTCAATTTAAACAATTCCATTTAGATTTCATAATTTTTTATACATTTTCTTCTTTATTAACATTTGTATGTATTAAAAATTTTCTTGTGCGTTTTTATAAAATTAGTGCAATTTGTAACTTATTTTCTAGGTACGTATGTATGCCAGGTTATAGATGCTTTTTGTTTTAAACCACGAAATACAGCAATAAAACTCTAACAACCCTTATTACACAAACCCATACACAAATGCATGCATAAGTTTGTTAAAATAAAAGCTTTGCTTTCCTGCTGAACTCGAAAGCTTTTCTAAATAAATGAAATGGAATGGAATGTAACTAAATTAAAACGTTTTTACAAATTATTATTGAACAAAACTCCTTAGCCTGAAACACACATCAAATAAAACAATACTGTTTTGTCTTTTAAGTCAAACACACTCCCCGCTTGACCTGAGATTCGAAAAAAGCAAACATTCACAACTGCGAAGAATTAGCGAAAGAAAAATTTTCGCTAATGTTCGAAAATTTATAACAAAGGTGAACGTTCACCACTGCGAAGAATTAGCGAAACAAAAGTGTTCACTAAATGTTCGAAGATTTAAAACAAAAGTGAACATTCGCAATAACGAAGTTTCTGCGAAGAAATAGCGAACTTAATTTTGAGTAAGTTAGTTAAAAACCGTTATCTTCGCTAACTTAGCAACAAATCTTAATAAATGATATTGCGGTCTTCTTTTAGCGAACATAAAACTTTAAAAGCAAAAATGCTTTGAAAAAAAAAGAAGCAAAACAAAAAATTAAGAGAGAAAAAATTCCAAATTAAGCGAGAAGTTGCAGAACCTTCGCTCTCGAGTAACTAGAACTATTTTTAGTGAATATTTAGTGATATCGTTAAAGTTGTTCGTTTTTTTCGGGTCGTATCATTATAACGCACACCAAAAAAAATTTTGGTGTGTGTTGTCTCATAAGCACTAATGTTCAGTAGAGCGACTCAACTTGTATGGAAGAGAAAAAAGTGATTTTGTTACCCCTCTGACGATTCCCAAAATATTTTGGTTCTAGCGTTGACCATCCGTGAGCTGGACCATTTTTAAAAAAGGTCTTCTTTTAAGTTTTTCGATTATTTTTTTGTACTTTGCTCCAAGACGACATAAACAAAATTTGGTATCATCGAAAAGAGTTTTTGAACACTTGCGACCTACTAATTGAAATATCTAACTAAATACATATTTTCGTTTCGGGTTTTCATACAAATTCTACGTATTCGGAAATAATGTTTTGCTTTTCAAACTGAATCTGTTTTAAAATAATGGTAATTTATTTATTTTTTGTAATTATTCACATAAAACGCGAAAATCGTGATATATTTTATCATTTTTCAAATATAGGCAATATGGGTATTACAATTTTTCATTTTTCAATTATAATAACCTGGTGATAAGCAAAAGATCCGTTTTCAAACCCTGTATGCTGTGAGATAAATTTAAAATTTCAAATATTAATTTTTTAATTAAAAACATATTAATCTAGTAATGACAGGTGCACCATAAATTTATAATATTAGACTTAAAAATAAATTTACAAAAACACTAAAAATTGATTTTTCTCCTATTCAGCTGAACAAAACTAAGCTTCCGACAAACTGTGACATAATATAGCATTTGCAATAACCAGTCATATGGACTCTCAAATTTTTATAAAGCAACGATTACGGAGTTGTGTGAGTTATGGAAATTTGTTCAAATTCCGGTAAAAAGTTTTCCAGCTATATGGAAGAAGCTATAATACATCACAAGGAGATATCGGGGCGTCAAAAAGAATCCTATGTATTATAATATAAACGATTGGAACGTACTTTTTAACATTTCAAACAATTTATGAGTGATGACCGAGAAAAACATTGTTTCAAGTTGTAAACAGTTTCGGTACTTGGAACTGGTAAAGTCACAATTTAAAAACTGTTTATAGAGATAAAACTAACTGCTTCTTTTACCGAAATCAATTTAGAATTCCCATGCCATTCGCAAAACACGGAACGATTTGTTAAGTTCATAAGCCAATCATGTCTTTCTGTTATCGAAAGTAATCGACCAGGCCATATTGGAAACAAAATGGAATCGTGAAAATCGTGAAAAGATTTTTTATAAATTTTATATTTTTTATTGTAATTGTATTTTTCACATTATGATAAATTTTTTAATTTATAGTTTAGTTAACTAATTTAATTTGTTCTGTTAGTAACTATTTTTCTCATTTCATATACTTATGTATTCAACTAAGAAATTAATATATGAAATCTTAAATTTATCTCAGTTTGAAAACGGATCTTTTGTTATTATAATTGAAAAATGAAAAATTTCAATACCCATATTGCCTATATTTGAAAAAAGATAAAATATATTGCGATTTTCGTGTTTTATGTGAATAATTACAAAAAAATAAATAAATTAACATTATTTTAAAACAGATTCAATTTAAAAAGCAGAACACTATTTCCGAATACGTAGAATTTGTATGAAACCCCGAAACGAAAATATGTATTTAGATAAATATTTCAATTAGTAGGTCGCAAGTGGTCAAGTTCTATATACCATTGGATGCTGCTTCAAAAACTCTTTTCGATGATACCAAATTTTATTTATGTCGTCTTGGAGCAAAGTACAAAAACATTCGAAAAACTGAAAAAAATACCTTTTTTAAAAATGGTCCAGCTCACGGATGGTCAACGGTAGAACCAATATATTTTGGGAATCATCATAAAACATATCAAGCTTTATTTTCAGAGGGGTAACAAAATCACTTATTTTTGAGTCGCTCTAATGTTCAGTTGACGTATAAGTCACAAAAAACTTTTTTGTCTCACTTGGTGTAGGTTCAACCTTAAAGTTGCATTCAAAAACGAATACTCGCTTAAAATATGAGCCATTCATTATTTGTTATTTTTCACGCACAGCAAATTTTAAGACTCTCACGATCATACACGCTCACGATCAAAATTGATTTTATCACGCAAGGTCACGCACGACAAAAGCTTATGCTTTCACGATACCTACTTACTGCCTGTTTATCGATATCGAAGGACTTATTTCTTTCTTACAATTACATTTGAAACAAAAACAAAATTTTTGAATTTGTTTTTGTTTTAAATGAAATTGTAAGAATTAAAAATATCCTTCGACATCGATAAACAGGGTGTCACAGATTCTGTTCGGAATGGCTTTGATTCCGTAATTGTCATTCCGAAAAAGTACAATTTTGGTGCTTTAAATTCCGTTTATTTTGTATTTCGTTTTTACAATGATAAAGTTTTTATACCTTGAGGCGTTTGTTTACTCTTGTTTTCATATGCAAAGCTCACATTAAGCTTTGTATTAACATGGAAAGCTCATGACCAAATATTTATTTGACGCTCCTAAAAGTATGCACTTTTTTTAGTATTTACTGCAAATAAAGTCAGTAGAAGTGTTTTCAATTTCACTTTGAAATTTAAAAGTGCTTTGATTACGACAGTGTTGCCATATATGAAGATTTATCTTATTTTTGAAGCTTTTTTGTTGGTTCGAAAAGATAAAAAGATTTTTACTCTTAAAAAAGATGTTTATGCACCAAGAATTTTTACTTTTTTCCCCCTAACTAATTGGAGTTACTTTGTGATTTGTTAGCCATTGGAAATGCTTGAGATTTCATCAGATTCTTACAAATAAGCTTCGTTGAATCTAAACTAGAAAGAACATTTGGAAAACAAATTCTGTCCATGTTTTCGGAAGCTATTGTACTCAAATGATCGTTCATAGTTTGTTTACAAAATGAATTTTTCGAGCGTTCAATTTTTTTAGATTTACTCGATTTTTCATTAAAATAGATCAAAATATTCAAGTTGCAAAAACGTACTTGTGAATATATCGTGTAAATCAAGGAAAATTGGTACTTATATTCTTCTTTTATAGTCCAACAGTGTTTGGATTGACCAACCTCATTCCGCAATGTAAATACTTCATGCTTGTTAGTTTCCTATTTATATATTTCTGGCTTTATGATTAAAATAATATATATTTTAACTAAAAGAAGATTTTTGGAGGAAAAATAAGACTTTTATTTCGCATTTAGAAGATTTTCGAGAAAAAAATATGGCAACACTGGACTACGAACAAAATATTCGTTTTCCGTTTTCTGAAGAAGCAACTTACGGAATTGAAACTACTTCCGATCGGAATGGTATTCTGTGACATGGCTGACTATTTCTTTTTATCCCAGAAAACATAAAAACGAACGTCTAAAATTTTTAGAATTTTTTGCGTTCATATGAAAACGAGTTTTTGGCCCAATGAAATAATATAAGAAGGTGACTCCCATTTTGAGTGTACATCTTAGATTTTTAATTATTTATTAAATACCTATATCAATTTTATTAATAGAAATATGAGAAGGTAGGTTTTATGTTATAGTTTTCTCCTCTTTCAATGGATCCTAATTTAAAATAATATTTTTCTATTTTTTAACATTTTTGTGTATTGAGCGTTATATTTGCTTTCACGGTTCTTCTGGAAATGATTTTTGCGACAAAAATATACTCCACTAAAAGTGATTACATATAGGGTTTTAAAGAACTATATACATATCTAATCTCTAAAAAATCTCAGGACAAAAAAAAGATTAAGAGTTTTTTAGCTTTGACTTGGGTTGACATGGAAAAGTAAAAAATTACTATCTTTTAAAATAGTTATTGAAAAAAATTTTATATATGTATGAGCAAAAAGCAGGCTAACTCTTCTTTCAAATACGACAAATTTTAATAAAAATCGCCCGATAATGGCAAAAGTTATGTCAATTTCAAATAACTATTCGTACCTTGGAGTGGTCTGTCAAAACAGAATCTTATTGGTGCATATTCAGAAATCATAACCCAAGTCGGAACTAATAAAGCGGAAACTAAAAAATAGTTCATAGATAGCTATAGATCTTATTCACAATTCATAACTAGTGCAGCAACTGATATTAGTTGGCAAAAGAAATGCAACCCTGCATATTGGTATATAGAGAAAATAAAATGTCGATAATATTTTGAACGATATATTCTGTAATTAAATAAAAAGCTTATGAAGCTAGTAAAAACAGATAGTTATAGTTATGGAAAATGTGTGCACTTTTGCACACATTTGCATCGTGAAAACCCTAATGTTTTAACATTTGTACGTGCTTGCTAACAGGTGGTGTTATCATCACAGCTGATTGTTCAAGGAACTGCCAAACTTTCCTTATAAATTTTTTTATTTAAATAAATTGAAAATTTTTTAATGTAAATTTGTTAATTTGTTTTGACGATTGCTCGAACAAAAAAGTTGCTTTGTTGTATCAATTCGCCGATGACTATACCTTAAGCACCCCATACACGTTTCACATCAATCGTCAACTGAGTCTTTCAATTGAATTGATTCTTGGCCACACACTTCATAAACTGAATTGAACGATTTTCATTCAACTGTCTAATTTATATGAAATTAATTAAATTAAAGAAAATTTTAACAATACTTAATTTTTTCTTTGAAAAAGAAACCTACAAAATTTTGACAGCTGATCAAGAGACTCGAACACACACAGCACAATCGAATTGAAAGACTTACTAGCCAACTAGAAAAAATCAAAATCTTTTGATTTTTCTTCAACCAGCTCGACAACTGTCAAACTAATCAATTGACAGCGCCATACACGTCTTGACTTGGACAGCAACCGACTCAGTTGCCAATTGGATTGAAACGTGTATGGGGTGCTTTATTGATCTACCTTGCTCGCTACCAAGAAATACAAGCAAGAACATTGGCAATTGACGTCGCGGCTCTGCCGGCGTTATTGCTTGTGTTAAGGAAAAACAATTGCTCGTGTGGTCGGTGTGTTAGTGTCCACACCTGATAATTTTCATCATAACCAATGCTGTTAAGGACTATTTAGTAACAACGTATCGCGTAACGCTGGAACGTTCAATACCGCCTAACATAAGGTGTTACTTATAGAAAACGTCTCAACCGAATCAATTTTTGCAGCTGTTAGTATTGGATTGTAATGCCTTTGGTATTAGTTTGACATTTGCTACGTAAAAATCTACTTTCTGTAGATTTTCTACGTGACAAAAGCAACGATACGTTTTTATTAAACAGCAACGAGCTTTGTTTATGTTACAGATTTTTCCAGCTGATCCCTACGAACGCGATACGTTTTGACTAACTAGACCTTTACGCACTTTTTCCAAAATATCGCCAAATTCGGGAAATAAAATCTACATGATTTTAGAAAAATTTCGTCAAAAAAATCGTCACACCAAAATTGACATGTTTTATAAAAAAAATCCACGAGTTTTATAAAAATAAAACAATAATTTCAATAGAAAGTAGTAATTCAACTGTTTTATTAAAAAAATAATAAATAAATAAAAAAAATTAAGACTATCTTAAAATTTTTTTACCAATTCAAAGCTAGATTATATATTATATTATTTTGAATTTATAATGATTTTATACTTTAAGCAGCTTATGAGACGGTATATTTAAAAATTGTATGTATTCCAAAATATTCAAAGTTATAAGAAACAGAAGTTTAATGCCGATATACCAAGGAACAAGGGAAAAATTAACATCAACGTATGGCGATTTCTTTTCTGATAAATATGTGCATATATGTTACATTTTCTACATTTTTATGTTCGTTTGTGCAAAAAATACAACTGTGGCAAAAATTTTCAAGTTCTTTTGGAAATATGTTGCATGAAAAACCTGCAAATATGTAGCATATTTTACTCTCACTTTAATTCATGGTAGAATAATATAACAGGTAGCCGCCAGAGAACGACATAATTATCGTTTTAAGGACTCTTTGAGTATTGGCTGCCAAACAACTAACTATAAATGCGTACAATTAAAAATAAAAATCAATCTCATATCCAAAAATACTCTTCAAGTTTATGCCGAATACGTATAAATACAAACAACCAACGATTATGTGCATACAGATTCTTTAAATTACGCAGCACAAACGACTATAAGTAAAATTATACTATGTATCAGCTACAATCATACTCACAAGTATAAAAATACTCTCAAGTATTTATTCGGATACACATAAGTATTTACAGGAGTATTTTATTTGCTGTTCAACCAGAGTTGCCATTTTAGGGGTTTTCCCCCTAGAATTAATGGTTTTTATTTCATTTAGGGACAAATTTAGGGGGCTAAAATTCTTAGGGGGAAATTTAGGGGGCATAAATTTATATTTAAGGGATTTCTAGGAGATTTTACTATTTGCATGCCTATACAAGACGTAATTTGTATTATATTTTACAACTGGTCAACATCTCTTTCGCAATAGATAATTCAGTATCATTATTGTATATGATAGCTAGGAGATTTCCCTATAGCTAATAGTTCTGTATTTTACAACTGATCTATTTATTTTTCGTAGTAAGCAAAGTAAAATCAAACTAAATACATTTTTTTGTTAATTCAAGTGCATGATTTACAAAGAAGTCTTTTGAAAATATGTTGTTTTTCAATTTTATACCTAAACTTTTTAATTCTCATAACATGTACATATAAAGTTAGCGATGATGACTTGACAGCTCTTAATATATTTGAAGAAACTTGATTCCAATGTTTACCCTACGTCTATACCTGATATATTTTTATCATGACAAAAGTCTAACTTTATATTGAAAAATAATTTGTTTTATGTTAGCGGTTTTTCCTATATGGAATTTCACATTTGTCATGATAAAAATATATCAGGTATAGACGTAGGGTTATAAAAACAAGATTTTTACTACCGCTACTTTGATATAAAATTCAGTTTATATACATACATACTTACATATCGTTATATAAAATGCAAAATGCCTATTATCATTTTCAAAAATTTTACAGGAGAGATAAAAAACATAATAACAAGCAAAATATTGTGATTTCAAAAACTGGTTTTTCAGGATGGTATCGTTAGTTTAGACTTCATTAATAATATTACCCAAAAAAAATCATTTTTATAATCATAAAAGTTTTATTAAGTTATTTATCTCCTGCAAAAAAGTTTAAAAATATGACATGCCTTTTTGCTTTTTATATGAAGATATGTATATACTAGAGTGATCGATTAATCCATATTTTCCGGTTTCCGAATAGTTCGACTATTTGAAATTTTAGAAAACCCGGTTACGGGTTTTGAAATTCAGAAAAAACCGGTCGACCGGCTTTTTTGTGAGAAAATTATAATACAAAAGTTTTAATTTTAATTTGCTTTAAAAAAAGAGTGAACAGTTGTAAATACTATCCGCATAAAAACATAGCGTTGAAAATAAGGCCAAGTTCCTATCCAAAGATTTCGGCCGTTAAAAGTACTGAGATCAAAATAAAGATCAAGTCCTTGATATGTATGATACCATTTAATTTCTAAGCTAACTAGGCAACATTTACCCCATAATTCTTCTCGATATTAGAAATGTGAAAAAATATTGCCAAATAGCAGATTTCCTAAAAATGGGATGGTATTGTACCTATCAAGAACTTGATCCTCATTTTGAACTCAGTACTTTTAACGGCTGCCATTTCTGGATGGCCTTATTTTCACATTAATGTCTTTGTGCGGATCTGACTTCTTTTTTCTAACTTTTTGTTTAGTACAACACTATAATTTCCATCGCTATAATTTTCCATAATTTCTTAGTTGCGCATTATAGTGCCCCTTATATGCGGCACGCCTTTCGATTACGGGATCAGCACACTTTTTTTACTAAAAAAACCTTTCCATTTACAATCAAAATGCTAAAAAATTTGGTCCACACATATAGGAGGAACAACCCTAGTGCAGAGATTTAGATTTTTATTTTTTTTATTTCTTGACATTTCCCGCAACAAGCGTTTTATGTCTATAATGGATGTCGAACTCCATATAAAATATGAAGTTTGACATACATTCTACATCACAAGGCCAATTTAGTTCGACCCTGCTACCACCTTATAAAATTAATTCCTTAATTGCTTCAGTAAATGCTCTTGAACAAAATGTTCTTGAAAATCAACAGTAAAAGTTCGTCAAGTTTTAATATAGGAAAAACTAATAAAATATACGAATCGAAAAGTATTCGACTGGGCCGGTTTTTTAATTTAAAAAAACCGGACCGACATTCGAAAAATCAACATGTAGAAAAAACCGGTTTAAAAACCTATTGAAAAACCGAGTCGATCACAGTATTTTATTAGTGTTATTTTTTTAATATGTATTTTATTAAATAAAAATGTTCAAGAAACTAGAAAAATATTTTGGGGGGAATTTCAGAAAAAATGTTAAAATTTAGGATGTTTTTGTTTTATTCAGGTAAGGATATTATTATATAAATTTGAACTGAATCAAGCTAATTTACTTTAAATTAAACTATTAGAAATTATGAAGTGATGGTTTTATTATTTATCAAGAATTTTGCTTGCTAATTTTATAACAACAAAAACATTGAATGTAGGCCCACCTGCTTAAAAGGGTAATTTTCAAGAAAATACGCACAAAATATTCTAACAGTGTTAAGCTGAAAGTCCATAAAACGCGTTTCGTGCGTTGCGCGTTTTGTGTGTTTCATACTTTGGACGCCTTTCTAAATTCAAGTTACATGCAACGCTTTTTGTGCGCCAATATTTATGTTTTGATCAGCTGTAGTGTAAATATTTTTATCAAATAAAAATAATTTTTGCAAAAATGTTATTTGAAATTGAAATGTTAAAAGAATTTGTGGAATTTATTGAGTTTATAAATATAATATTTTGTGCAACTAGGGCTCCAAAATAAAACGAGACGGCTTTGGGTGCGTCCCTTGTATTTGGAACGGGAAGCGAGTGGTTTTTTGAACTCAGCGATAGCTATTCCAACAGATTGTGGGCTCTTCTTGATTTAATTTAATTGTGTCAGTACAATATTGAATAAAGTATAAAGATAAATTTATAAAATTAATAAACATAACAGAGATGTAACTTATTACATAAAATTAATCGATAAATAAAATGAAAATTTTGTTGATGAAAGAATTGTGTTAAAAAATTAATTTTAATGTATTTTATTCTTGAAAACATTTGTAAACTCTATTGCGATAGGGTTTTTTTATTAAAGACTTCTTTTTTGTAAAAAACATTTAAAAGAATAATCCAGCATACAAACATATTTATCGATAACATTGAAAATATAATAAGCTGTCTTTTTTTCATGGCGCATGCGACGCATACAAAAGTAGAAAGTAAACCTACTTTTCGCGTCAACCGCTTTACGCTTTGTGCTATGTACCGCAAGAGCCCTGCTGTTTACGTAAATGTTTACACATTTGGCATATCAGCAGTGTTAATGTATCAACGTTTTTGACATCCCAAATGTAAATTCTCCACGGCGAATTCTCTTGCGACTACCTGGTGTTGATATATCTTGATTATTACTTTTAGAAGAACGTATATTTTACTTGATTTTCTTTTGTTGTAATTTTTGTAAAAATACTCTAAGAATGAGCTGCCAATAATTTTTTGGGGAATTTTAGCTTCCAACTTTAAAGAAGTTAAATAAAAACCCACGCGCCGCAAAAAGAAGAAGCACTTTAGTTAATGGAAAACAAATATATATTCTAATATTTCCGTATTGACTAAAAATATTTAATTTGAAATGCTCTTTTTTATGTATAAATTTGTAATTTAAATAAAGAGTTATTTTAATTGAAAATAAAGGAATAGTCCTATACCTGATTAATGTTTCCAAAGAGCCAAATCATGTGTTACATCCATTTCATATACACAAACGCATACGGGGGCGTATGTTGAATAAATACTCTCAAGTATTTTTATTTTATCCGATTAAATATACATACTCTAAGTACATATAAAAATACTCTAAGTATAATTATGACAGATACTTAATACTTCCAATACTCATGTGCGTTTCTATTTATAGTTGTTGAGTATTTAAGTTTTTCGCATAAATGAAGTACAGATGCGTTTGTGGGTTGGAATCGGATATAATTGCACTTCAAACAAGTGCAAATATATGTGCACATATACGTATACGGATTATTTCAAAGCGAATTAATATCAAGTGGCCTTATCATCAAAACAACACACATACAAAGTAGGTCTAGGACTATTTTTATTTGTGCTTTGACAGTTCGGGTTAAAGTTTTTCTCTTTTCTTATATATAGTTTGACTGATGGGGTGTAATCAGCTGATGATCATCTGTGATGATAAGGCTACCTGGTACTGAATTCGCCTTGGATTATTTGTGCAACAATTACGACTATACGCGGTTAATAAAATTTTAGAATAAATACTTAAGTATATTTATTTTTTGAGTACTTGTTGTCAGACTCTGGTAGCCGCATAACTAATCCAAATGTACATTTTGGGATAGAAATGTGTAGAAAACTTCAAACATTAATAGAGAGAGTATGTGTGTTTTGTATATCACTGCGTCTTCACGTAGCAATATTTATTGCTGAGCAAAGGCAAAAACCTCGGCAGGATAATTTTATTTTTTTGCCTCTTGCTTGAGGCGGAGAACACGTATAGCGATTTTTCCCACAATTTTTACATATTCATGGGGCAGGTAGTGCCTAATATATACAGCTCCAATGTAAAAATATAACAAATTTGTCTTTATTTGTTCTTATTTTATATTTTCTGATGATGTATTTTTATATTTTGCCCGAATTTGCTGTTTTGCTAAAATAAATAAAAAACTCAACAAAAGTGACAGCCGATTGCTTGGCAATAATTGCTCGAGCAATCAGCAGAGCAATCATTGCGCAATGGATTGCCACTCATGGCAATCTGCGGCCCACACGCAGCAATTGCTATACTCAATTGTTATAAGCAATCAAATTTGACATTTGCGGCAACATACGTGTGATCATGGTAAAATAATATAACAGGTAGCCGCATAACTAATACAAATTTACATTTTGGGATAGAAAATGTCAAACATTAATAGAGAGGGTATGTGTGTGTTTGTATAACAGAAGCACCAAACATACGTGTGGTATTGTGTGTGCAACGTAATTATATAACATATACACAACATTTGACAGTTCGTACCATGAAAAAAGCAAATAAAAATATAATCAGCTGGCGTTCCGGGACTACCTTGTATATTATTCTACCATGCGTGTGGTATTGTGAATGCAACGTAGCATGATCCAATAATACAGGTCGTGTTGAAAGTACATACAACTATTTCGCCGCGTTGGCTGTATCTGTCAATTGTTTTTTAATCGTGTGTTTTTAAACGACTAGCAAGGCATAGACACTTTTATGTGAAAATAAACAAGAGAATGTATTTATTTTAGGCATATGAATTGTAATCACAGTTGTTAAAAACACATTTTAAATAAATTTTCGTCTTCTGTTTTTGATAGAAACGGCCAACCAGGAGAATTTTGTGTTTGTTGTATTATTACCACCACCTGTAAAATGAGTTCGCCTTGTATTCTACCATGCTTTTACTTAGCAGCCACATTAGTAATAATGAGCAACAGCTGACTTTACCAAAGTGTCAAACTCTAAGTAAGAAAAACTAAACAACTTTTTATGTATGCATTTAACATGACAGATTGGTAAAGTGAAGTTGTTGTTGCACTAATAAGGCCACTTGGTATTAATACGCTTTGCCTGCAGCTAAATGAACAACTAGTTACGTTTTGTGACAGTTATATTACTAGTTATAACGTTACTAGTCACCAAAGGACTGTCATTTTACTAGTTGTAATGAGGCTAGTAACGATACTAGTCAAACAACAACGTTTTGGAACAGTCATACAGCTAGTTGTAATGAAACTAGTAATTTAAATTAATTTTTATAAATTGACATATTTTCAGCTGTAAATACATAAAACAAAATTTTAGCCCCAAATATAATAAGTAGAAAGTGGCTCAGTGGACAGAGTACATGCCTTGAAATATGAGGACTGTGTGTTCATACCCCGGTTGAGCCAAATGTTTTTTAATATTTAAAAAACTATAAATAAAGAAACTAGTAAGCGCACTAGTCTATAATAATTAGTATTTCAACTAGCATATAACCATGTACAAATGAGCTAGTTGGGCTCCTATGACAACCTAATGTTAAAGTAGATAGTTCGATATATGGAAAAAGGACAGTTAGACAACTAGTCTGAATAAAAAAGCAACTAGTATATTTCTAACCACATACTAGTCATTTTGTCTGCAGGGAAGTTTTGTCTTTCAAATTTTAAGCACTCACACTTTTTTACCAATACACTCATACTTTTAAAATTGAAACGAACTTGCTTTCAATTTCTCTTTCAAATTGAGTGTTTCAATTCACGTTCAAGAAAACAGCTGATTACAATTTTCTTGTACAAATATTCTGCCATAGTTTTTGTTTTTTTTTTACAACATTGCTTTCAACTTGCTTTCAAGTTGCGTGCATCCTACGTCACAGCTCTCAATAAAAATGAACTTTGGCAAGAAATTGCCTTCAAGTTGATCACACGTATTGCCTGTTAAAGTTAATTGAAATTGACGCTGTGACGTAGGCTGCAAGCAACTTGATAGTCAATTTTGTTTTTACACCCCGACCACACGAGCAATAAGTTTGGCAATTATTGCCGTGGCAACCGTCAAATTCGATTGCCGACACTAGATATTTGCGTGTGGACCGTATGAATATGTGTTCAAATACATATTCAGCAACAAATGTTAAAATAGATTGCTGAGCAATAATATTTTAACACAAGCTCTCAAATTCAATTGCCATTTGAGTTTTTTTTTTTGTGAAAAGTGAACAAAATTAGCAATAAAGTTAATTTTGAAAAGAGCATTGCTGAAAATTTTTAGAAATTATTTAGGGAATTCACAATGTGTATCTTAAAATTTGGAAATAGCAATATCGTTACACCTTAAAATTTCATTGTGAGCAACGACACAGAGCACAGCATATTAAATTAATAAAAGTAACGACGAAGTTTGCCGAAATAATTCTCACTAATTACATGTATAGAACACGAACTCAAAATTCACAACAAGCAAAACAACAACACAAGCACGTTAGTGCTTGGTACCTATCAACAAGCCAAAGAAACACCAACATACTTAAGCCACGCACAAATTCTTTATTTAAAATATTGACGTATTAAAAAACATGCTTTCTTGGACTTTTAAACTTGTCATATGGTGGTAAATTTCATTTACATACAAAACAACAAAGTTGCCAACTCATAATAAAAGACTAAAATTAAAACGTCGTTATATTAAGACACATTTTAGAACGCTGTTGTGAATTCCCTAATTATTTATAAAATTATAAATTACATACATAAAAGAATACAGTGTAAATAACGCACAACCTTCTTCAGCAAAATTGTCAATTTAATGTTTTAAAATTTGTACGTGCTCGCTACCAAGAAATGCAAGCAAGAACATTGGCAATTGACGTTGCGGTTCTGCTGGCGTTATTGCTTGTATTAATACATATACAATTGCTCGTGTGTTCATGGTAGAATAATATACAAGGTAGCCGCAAACATACGTGTTGTATTGTAATAGGAAATTATCAATTATAGATATAGGAAAAATCACAAGGCACAAAACAATATTTTTGCATATGTATTGTTCATATTATTGTCGTTTTCACCTATAATATGCAATATATAACACAATATTTTCAAATATTCCTTATTTATGGTATGCTGCCATCTATAAATTAATTTGCTTTACTCTGCAGTTACACGTTCAAGAAATTGCTTTCAAGTTGATCACACGTATTGCTTGTTAAAACTACGACGTAGGCTGCAAGCAACTTGATATTCAATTTTGTTTTCAAGATGCCGTCGTCAAGGAATTAACAACGAAACAGTAAAACTCGGTCATAACGAATTCTCGGTTGTAACGATCTAAGTCTAAAGTCCCGACGTTTTGGTTGCTATTTTCATACAAAAATAGTTCGTAATAGCGGATTCGAAGTTAGTTAACGAGTACTCGTTTGTATCGAACTACGCTTATTATGAACTTGTCATAGAGCGGTTTTTTTTTGCTGTTTGCACAAAGCTCGTTATAACCGAGTCTTACTGTAATTTATTTACAATAATTGAGATCCTCTGTTTAAATTGAACGAAAAATTGAAAGAAAACTTGAAAGAAAAATTGAAAGCAAGTTGGTAGTCAATTTCAAAATGTTTGAGTGTGTTAGTAAAAAAGTGAAACTTGAAACAAAACTTGAAGCAAAACTTGAACGTGTAACCTCCAAGTTAGTTGCAACCCCTTTCATATCCTTCATACAGGTCGTGTTGAAAGTACATACAACTATTTCGCCGCGTTGGCTGTATCTGTCAATTGTTTTTTAATCGTGTGTTTTTAAACGACTAGCAAGGCATAGACACTTTTATGTGAAAATAAACAAGAGAATGTATTTATTTTAGGCATATGAATTGTAATCACAGTTGTTAAAAACACATTTTAAATAAATTTTCGTCTTCTGTTTTTGATAGAAACGGCCAACCAGGAGAATTTTGTGTTTGTTGTATTATTACCACCACCTGTAAAATGAGTTCGCCTTGTATTCTACCATGCTTTTACTTAGCAGCCACATTAGTAATAATGAGCAACAGCTGACTTTACCAAAGTGTCAAACTCTAAGTAAGAAAAACTAAACAACTTTTTATGTATGCATTTAACATGACAGATTGGTAAAGTGAAGTTGTTGTTGCACTAATAAGGCCACTTGGTATTAATACGCTTTGCCTGCAGCTAAATGAACAACTAGTTACGTTTTGTGACAGTTATATTACTAGTTATAACGTTACTAGTCACCAAAGGACTGTCATTTTACTAGTTGTAATGAGGCTAGTAACGATACTAGTCAAACAACAACGTTTTGGAACAGTCATACAGCTAGTTGTAATGAAACTAGTAATTTAAATTAATTTTTATAAATTGACATATTTTCAGCTGTAAATACATAAAACAAAATTTTAGCCCCAAATATAATAAGTAGAAAGTGGCTCAGTGGACAGAGTACATGCCTTGAAATATGAGGACTGTGTGTTCATACCCCGGTTGAGCCAAATGTTTTTTAATATTTAAAAAACTATAAATAAAGAAACTAGTAAGCGCACTAGTCTATAATAATTAGTATTTCAACTAGCATATAACCATGTACAAATGAGCTAGTTGGGCTCCTATGACAACCTAATGTTAAAGTAGATAGTTCGATATATGGAAAAAGGACAGTTAGACAACTAGTCTGAATAAAAAAGCAACTAGTATATTTCTAACCACATACTAGTCATTTTGTCTGCAGGGAAGTTTTGTCTTTCAAATTTTAAGCACTCACACTTTTTTACCAATACACTCATACTTTTAAAATTGAAACGAACTTGCTTTCAATTTCTCTTTCAAATTGAGTGTTTCAATTCACGTTCAAGAAAACAGCTGATTACAATTTTCTTGTACAAATATTCTGCCATAGTTTTTGTTTTTTTTTTACAACATTGCTTTCAACTTGCTTTCAAGTTGCGTGCATCCTACGTCACAGCTCTCAATAAAAATGAACTTTGGCAAGAAATTGCCTTCAAGTTGATCACACGTATTGCCTGTTAAAGTTAATTGAAATTGACGCTGTGACGTAGGCTGCAAGCAACTTGATAGTCAATTTTGTTTTTACACCCCGACCACACGAGCAATAAGTTTGGCAATTATTGCCGTGGCAACCGTCAAATTCGATTGCCGACACTAGATATTTGCGTGTGGACCGTATGAATATGTGTTCAAATACATATTCAGCAACAAATGTTAAAATAGATTGCTGAGCAATAATATTTTAACACAAGCTCTCAAATTCAATTGCCATTTGAGTTTTTTTTTTGTGAAAAGTGAACAAAATTAGCTATAAAGTTAATTTTGAAAAGAGCATTGCTGAAAATTTTTAGAAATTATTTAGGGAATTCACAATGTGTATCTTAAAATTTGGAAATAGCAATATCGTTACACCTTAAAATTTCATTGTGAGCAACGACACAGAGCACAGCATATTAAATTAATAAAAGTAACGACGAAGTTTGCCGAAATAATTCTCACTAATTACATGTATAGAACACGAACTCAAAATTCACAACAAGCAAAACAACAACACAAGCACGTTAGTGCTTGGTACCTATCAACAAGCCAAAGAAACACCAACATACTTAAGCCACGCACAAATTCTTTATTTAAAATATTGACGTATTAAAAAACATGCTTTCTTGGACTTTTAAACTTGTCATATGGTGGTAAATTTCATTTACATACAAAACAACAAAGTTGCCAACTCATAATAAAAGACTAAAATTAAAACGTCGTTATATTAAGACACATTTTAGAACGCTGTTGTGAATTCCCTAATTATTTATAAAATTATAAATTACATACATAAAAGAATACAGTGTAAATAACGCACAACCTTCTTCAGCAAAATTGTCAATTTAATGTTTTAAAATTTGTACGTGCTCGCTACCAAGAAATGCAAGCAAGAACATTGGCAATTGACGTTGCGGTTCTGCTGGCGTTATTGCTTGTATTAATACATATACAATTGCTCGTGTGTTCATGGTAGAATAATATACAAGGTAGCCGCAAACATACGTGTTGTATTGTAATAGGAAATTATCAATTATAGATATAGGAAAAATCACAAGGCACAAAACAATATTTTTGCATATGTATTGTTCATATTATTGTCGTTTTCACCTATAATATGCAATATATAACACAATATTTTCAAATATTCCTTATTTATGGTATGCTGCCATCTATAAATTAATTTGCTTTACTCTGCAGTTACACGTTCAAGAAATTGCTTTCAAGTTGATCACACGTATTGCTTGTTAAAACTACGACGTAGGCTGCAAGCAACTTGATATTCAATTTTGTTTTCAAGATGCCGTCGTCAAGGAATTAACAACGAAACAGTAAAACTCGGTCATAACGAATTCTCGGTTGTAACGATCTAAGTCTAAAGTCCCGACGTTTTGGTTGCTATTTTCATACAAAAATAGTTCGTAATAGCGGATTCGAAGTTAGTTAACGAGTACTCGTTTGTATCGAACTACGCTTATTATGAACTTGTCATAGAGCGGTTTTTTTTTGCTGTTTGCACAAAGCTCGTTATAACCGAGTCTTACTGTAATTTATTTACAATAATTGAGATCCTCTGTTTAAATTGAACGAAAAATTGAAAGAAAACTTGAAAGAAAAATTGAAAGCAAGTTGGTAGTCAATTTCAAAATGTTTGAGTGTGTTAGTAAAAAAGTGAAACTTGAAACAAAACTTGAAGCAAAACTTGAACGTGTAACCTCCAAGTTAGTTGCAACCCCTTTCATATCCTTGAGCTTCGCTATACATAAGCATATTGAGCAAAAGTCATTACAACGTCTGCGAGGTTCGATATATATCATACCAAAGTCATTATAATGTTGCCTCTACTGAGCATCATGATTATGGAAAAATGCAAAAAAGGCGGAAAAAACTTTCAGCATTTTCGGCCATTTTGGATGAACCCACTTTTTCCATTTTGTCCCTTAAAGTGTCTACCCATTTCCTCCCTTAAACTATAGATTTTCATGTTCCATTGATAAATAGGTAGTCGGAACTACTCTGCTCCTGGGAAAAATCCAGCAACGATTTTTTGGCCATTTTGGAAAAACCCACTTTTCTCGGGAACGGTTCTGCAGATTTTTACCACGAATGGCGCATTTTGTCCATTAAAGTGTATTTGTTCATGTTCCATAGATGAATAGGCGGTCGGAACTACTCTGCTCCTGGGAAAAATCCATTTATTTCCAAACATAAGAAATAACGTCGGCAGAATAACAGCACAAATATGTTCATGTATAGGCTTATGTTCTGAGCTATAGAACACGTATTGTGGTATTGGACATAAATTTAAAAAATTCACTGTGAATGGATCTATGTTTTTTGTCTTTATTTTAATTTATTTAATATTGCTTGAAACTATTTTATTTTAATTTGCTTTATTTTATTTAAAAAACTTTGTATTTGCAAACAACAAATGCCGATCAAATTTGACAGCTTATGTTCAACATTATTTCTTGAACATAAGTTTGAGCAATATGTCGCAATATATTTGCAAATAAATGTTTCTGCCGTCCACACGTGAACATATGATGTTGGAAATAGAATTTGACAGATGAGAACATAATTATTTCCAAGTTTATTGCTCGTGGAGACACCCAGTAAGGTTTATAATTTTTGTGTTCACCTGTTGGTATGTTACGTACATTTGACATAACCTATAAAGCATTACAATCATAAAACAGCCGAGTGGTTATACATATTTTATTGTTATATATACTTCTTTTATTTAATTTTACACTTATTTTATTTAATTTACTACTTTATTAATTTAATAATTATTTTATTGCATTTTCCCGTCCGCAAACAATTGCTTTATTAAAAACCAGCTGATGTCAGATGCTTTGTCAATTCAAAATAGAACTCGTTCTAAATCATGTGTACTGTACACAGAGAAATTACACAGGCTATTGTTTGAAGGGGTTCAGACTATATGTACAAATTTACCATGTGAAAATGTGACATTCCATATGGCAAATACACATAGTGCGAACACAGCTTAAGCATTTTTTTTTAATTTCTATTGCTATATTGCTTCGATTTAACTCGCCATAATGCAGGCAAACCACGATAAACTTCAATAAATTCAATTTTTTCATCCGTTTTTTTTAAGTAGTGCGTCTCCATAGATATGATGTCGCTGCGAAAACTAAACAAAAATGACATTTGAAGTAATTACACGGCCACACATCAAACAAGCTTCAAATTTCGTCATCGGCGGTAGTGAAAATCAAAAGTGTTTTGTTTTTCATCAAACTATAAGTGTGAGGTTTTTTGCACTATTCAGTAAAAAAAATCTCTGTTTGATCAAACAGTTTGATAAGTTGCCATGCGGCTTAACACTGCTGACAGGCCAAATGCCAAGGTATATTGAACAGGTACCACCACAAGAACAGCTGTTTTAGTAAATTTGAGAATGCGTGCGTCACACACACAATAGATTTTGACACATGTATGGGAGTTTTCTATCAACAACGGGCATGTGTTAGTAAATTTGAAAGAGCTTATGAATGTGTGCGACAGTTAACACAGTTGACATATTTCTGGGGTATTTCTACCAACAAAGTACATGTGTTTTTTTGTTGTATTTGTTTTAGTTATGGTGGTACCTGTAATGAATATGCCTTGCCAAATGCGTAAACATTTACGTAAACTGCTGGGCTCTTGTGGCCACCTAGGATGAATTCGCCTTGCATAAACCCAAATAAACGTCTGATTGGAAAACGAATAACTTACATCCTTACATATATACATATGTATTTCAGTTGATAGTTCTGTTGTTAAAAATATAAATAAAATAATCTTATGGCTTTTTCAAGTTTTAAATATAAGAATAACTATGTCTAAGCGTAAAATTGCCTACATAAAACCTCAAGATCCAAAATTCTTGCAACAATTAAAGCAACAAATTGGATACAAGGAAGGTCCATCTGTGGAAACTAAGGTGATATTTAAAAAGCAATATACATGCATACAACGATGTACTTAATTAAAGAATAATGTATGTATATTTTGCACATCTAGAAACAAAAGCTTGAAGATTTGGAAGTGGATTCCAATACCGTGGAAAATACTGAACGGGAAGACGAAAAGCCGCAAATTGTGGTAATAAACTCAGGTGATCTTACAGCTGAAGAAGTAGCTGCTGAGGAAAAACGTTTAGCTAAAGGTAAGATCATCAAGTTTTTCCGCGAATATTCAATAAAGAAGTTTGTGAGTTGCCGATTGCTTATACATACATACATATCTATTGATTACATTGCTATTGTCATTTTGATACCCATGGCTGTCTGTTGTGTCCGTCCATCCATGGCTTGCTTTCTTGTTTTTTTATGTTGTTGTTGGTGTTTAAATACTGTCAGTTTGCTGTCATTTTGGGTTTAGTTGAGTCAGAGTCGAGCGTTGTGTCTGTCGCTAGTTAGTTTTTTTTTGCTTTGTGCCGTTTCCGCACTTAAATTTCCAGCTTTTTTTCGCAAACAAGATACAAAAAGAAGTGAATTTGTGAACAAAAAAACAATTAAAATAAGAAGAAGCATAAAGAAAAACTAATAAAAATTATTTGGTGAAAATTGTGTTTTAGCAGACTGAGTTATAAAGGTGTCCTTATAAGTTTTAAATGCTATTAAGCTAATAAAGGTAAAATCATAATGCTTATAATAAACGATTGTTCTCGAATTTAAAACAGAACATTTTTGTTTCTTCACAAATTATTAAGTTCAATGGGTAGATTCCTAGTCCTTAACGAAAAAAATCTAACCTAAAAAAATGTCCAATTGAAAAAGCCAAATTGTTGAAGAAATTCCAATCTTAGCAGATTATTTATGAAATGTTTATGTAAATGATGATTTGCTTGTAAATTTCACTTGTTTGGAGTAGAAGTTTGATAAGATAATCCGAACTTTTCAGATTTTTTGCCAGCGGAGCACCCCCAATTAGCGTAAATTTTATGATTTTTATGCACACAAGCACAGAAATAATATACTGGGGCTCCGCTAAAGCAAACATGATGATAAAAATTTAACACAAAGTAGAATAGTGAAACAACAACAGCTGCCGTCAAACGATACTGAAACTGCCCGCGCAACAAGGCAAATGAAGAAAAAAACAAACGGACGGACGAACACACAATCATATAGCAAGAGGTACAAAGGGGCAGGAGTACGGCTGATTTAACGTGCAACCAAGAAAAGTAATCTTGGAAAAAATTCAAATCATCAACTTTGGGTTGGATTAAATATGTTGCCCTGCATAAAGTAAGAAAAATTTGGTTGATTAAAGAATGTAACAGTCGGCTGTACTCAACTGCTTCTCACTCGGCCAGAAAAGTTATCCAAAGGCCGGACGAACTTTGTATGTTAGACATTTTTAATAGAATAAATATTTGAAAAGAAATACAACGATAAAGAAGGAACATGACAACAAGATGATGAATATAGAAGAAAAAAGAATCAACGGTAAATTAGCGCATTTGAAAATAATGAACCAAAAATGGTTTCATCCATTTAAACTTCTTGCAAATGTCTTTTTTTCTAGCTCCTCAACTTTTTCCTTTTATGTTCCAATATGGACTGTTCATATCAAAGTTTTTACTAGGGTATTGGAAAGAGCAAAATGAAGGACATTAACTTATAGGGAGTTGTATTAGGGAGGATAGTTTTATCTGTTGTATAGGTGTTTAATTAAACTTCTTTTCCAATCTTTTAACACGGCTTGTTTCAAATTGTATGTGAAAGTTACGTTCATCAACTCTACAAACATATATACAGCTTTTGAAATATCAGAATTGCCATCGACATTATTATAAACATGTATGTACTTATATACATACAAACATACTTCCATCCATACAAACATATGTATGTACCCCATAAGCAACTCAGTTCACTCTTAATGCACTTTAAGCTAAATATTTCGCAACTATTTTTGTTTCATGCCTGGATTACTTTTAACGGAGTCAATTGAGAATTTTAACATTGCGATGTCCTAGATAGTTAATTGTTTGACTGCATTACCTTCTAACTAACTTAAAGTTGACTTTATTTAAGTCAACTGGTAGTTGGGTATGCAAGAAGATGGTGCTGGGGTTCGTGTATGTATCACAGATTTTATAGTTAATGCGCTGACCATCCAGCTAAAGTACCATTTAAAATAATGGCAGCAAAAAGTTAATATAGACATGAAATGAGTTTCAATGTAGCTGAGAGAGTAAGATTGTTTGCTCTCCACAAAAACCCATTATGCACTCAACTTAATTGAGAATTGATTTTGGGTCAGTTCTGGGGGGTTATTATTTTTCGATTAGAAAGAAAACAGTTTCGGATCACAATGTATAAGGTATGTCAATACGAATGATTTTTTTAAATCGAAATACATAATAATTTACCTTTACAGAATGATAAAACTTCAAAAGTCAGAACGTGTTATACGTAGGATTACTTTCACTTGAACTCTTACAAATCTACACGTTGTTATATCACGAATAAATAATGCTACCTATGAAAGATCTTTTCTAGTACAAGCTGATAGGTATTGGAATATTTTACCCAGAAATTTACGCTCTTTCTCTATGTAATTTTTTTTTTTTTTTGTAATTTATATGTAATTTGTAATTTAGTCTATGAATTTACAATTCTTACAGACTATTTAAAAATGCTTACAAATGTAATTAATTAATTATGTATATTATAAGAAATCAGTTATTTAAAGAATATATAATATTACGCTTTATTACGTTGTTACTTGAAGAAAAATCAACATAGCAATAAAGTTTATTGAAATCCCTGCAACTTCTAATATATATATATATATATATATATATATATATATATATATATATATATATATATATATATATATATATATATATATATATATATATATATATATATATATATATATATATATATATATATATATATATATATATATATATATATATATATATATATATATATATATATATATATATATAATATATATATATATATATATATATATATATATATATATATATATATATATATATATATATATATATATATATATATATATATATATATATATATATATATATATATATATATATATATATATATATATATATATATATATATATATATATATATATATATATATATATATATATATATATATATATATATATTATATATATATATATATATATATATATATATATATATATATATATATATATATATATATATATATATATATATATATATATATATATATATATATATATATATATATATATATATATATATATATATATATATATATATATATATATATATATATATATATATATATATATATATATATATATATATATATATATATATATATATATATATATATATATATATATATATATATATATATATATATATATATATATATATATATATATATATATATATATATATATATATATATATATATATATATATATATATATATATATATATATATATATATATATATATATATATATATATATATATATATATATATATATATATATATATATATATATATATATATATATATATATATATATATATATATATATATATATATATATATATATATATATATATATATATATATATATATATATATATATATATATATATATATATATATATATATATATATATATATATATATATATATATATATATATATATATATATATATATATATATATATATATATATATATATATATATATATATATATATATATATATATATATATATATATATATATATATATATATATATATATATATATATATATATATATATATATATATATATATATGTATATATATATATATATATATATATATATATATATATATATATATATATATATATATATATATATATATATATATATATATATATATATATATATATATATATATATATATATATATATATATATATATATATATATATATATATATTTTGTAAAAGAATTTCATTAATATAAAGTGTCAAATCTATGTTATTAAAAAACCAAGAACTAGTAAAGAAATAATATACATATGTACATACATAGATATGTACATTAGAGCGACTCGACTTGTATGAAGATGAAAAACGTGTTTTTTTAGTCCTCTCAAATTAAAGATCTGTCTTTAATGAGGTTTCCCAAAATGTTTGCGGGTCTAGCATTGACCGCCCATGAGCTGGACCATGTCTAAAACGATCTGTTTTTGTAGTTTTCTGCATATTTTCGTATTTTCTCCCAGGACAACATATAAAAAAAATTACATCGTTTGAAGGATCTTCTCAAGCTGCATTCAATGGTGCATTAAACTTTACACCATTGATACAATGAGCAATGCGTTATTGCATAAAAACTAAAGTTTTTTCTAGGGATGTAACGATACGCCGTTTTGCCGATCCGATACCGATACCGATATTTAAAAATAAATATCGCCGATACCGATTCCGATACCGATACGAATATTGAAATTGAGTTCAATATTCGATCAACATATTTAGATCAACAAAACTCAAGTGCAATTTTTTTATTATACAAAATTACATTGTAAGAGAGAATATTTAAAATTGATTTTAACCCAGTATAAAAAATTGGAAGTAATTCTTAAGGAGCTACATTTTCTTTGCTTCCAAAAAATCTATATTTAAAATATGCGGATAATTAGTAGAAAAGCAAGAAAAAATTTTTAATTCCTTTATTCACCTAAATTTACATGAAAATAAAGTTTTGAGTTTAACTTCGCATAAAAAAAATTGTAAAAATGGGTAACTTTTATCCTTTTTCCTTGAGGTAAAATCATTATAGAACACCGAAAAAGAAATTTGTCCTAGCATCGCTTCCAATTCGGTGATTGTTGATCGAAAAACAGAACTTCTTGCAATGGCAAGGATATGTAAAACTAATTAGAAATTGTCCAAATTCGCAAAACTTACGGATCGCGAATTCTACATTTTCATGACTTCTTTGAAGTGTCTTTTTGCTGAAATAAGATTTAAAAAACAACGACTTGAATTTGAATTCATGGTAAAATTAACAAAAAATAAATAATTTTTTTACAAAATAACAGCATCAAATATTATTAGTTTTTAAAATTGATATTAATAAGATTTTAAAAATAACGAACTGAATTTTGTTCATGGTAAAATTGAATAAAAATAAATTATTTGTTAAAAAAAACTCTGAAAAAAATTTTTAAAGTATCGTCGTATCGACAGTAAAATATCGCCGATACCGATGTATCGGAAAATCTGAAGTATCGCCGATATATCGGTATCGGTATTCGTTAGATCCCTAGTTTTTTCCAATTTTGAAAATATTTTTAGTTTTAGCGATTTTTTTAGGTTTTAGTGCTCTTTTTCGTTTTGACGACTTTTTTCGGGTTTTGGCGGTTATTTTAGTTTTTTAGCGATCTTTTTAGTTTTGGTGATCTTTTACGTGTTAGCGATTTTCTTAATTTTTTTTTAAGCGCTTGTTTCATTTCGACGATTTTTCGTTTAAAAATTTTTTTTAATATTGGAATTTTTTATATTTAGGGCCATTATTACAACTCGGCTTTAGTTATAATTAGCATTTTATCGGACGGATAAACAGTTTTTCATTATTACAACTTTAATATAACCTAAAATTGTGGGATAACTTACTGGGAAGTTCATTCTTCCGCTAACTTTTATCGGCACACATTTTCATAGGCTGCCATACTTGATTCTTTATCAAGTAAACACCAAGGCGTATCTAACTGGTGAACTCGCTAGAACACAAGACCTTACTCGGCAAACTTAATGGAGTGATGAAATTATCGCAATTTTGTCACTATATGGAGCTTCCCTTCGTTACGGTATTGGATATTTCATTATAGAGCTACCTGCGCTGATAACTCCATCCATCTTTCAACACTTTTTGACAACTGTAGTGTAGTTGCTACAACAAATTTATACTTGTTGTAGACTTATGTGTACCTGTTATCTGTGCCATTGTAAATACATATGTATGACGTTGCCACTTGTGCTCTTGTATAGCCATACTTTGAAAAAGATAATTTTTATTTTACAGGCAAGTTGTAATAATGAAAAATTGTTGCAGGTCAGTTTACCGATCACTTCTGCTTATCATGCCAGTAACTATCTTCCACTTTACTGCTGAGTTGTAATAATGGCCCTTAGTGTTTTTTTAAAGTTCATGAGTTTGTCTCTTCCGGTTTCCAAGTTACAGCAAGTTGTCTAAATTGCTTAGTCAAATTACATTAACTGATAGAACACCCTTTAATTTTTATTGTTGTAAATGTCAGTGCTAATAGGTGTAGTCTATTTTACAGACCACCAATTAACACTAACTTTTAAAATTTAAAGTGTCTATATATAAGTGTTTGTATATTTCATTAGTATTTCAACATGTATCGTTGCTCGCTTTAGAACACCCTTTAATTCGAGAAAACAGCCTGTGACAGAAAGACGGTCATCGTAGCGAAAACAATAGGGTCCTTTACACTTTTGATGTACGGAATAGGCTGCAAAGTGTACTCAAATGTATTCGTAGAATGTACTCGTATGAATTTCGTGTGAGCATAGAAGTATGTTCTTATGTATATATTTATGAATACATGCATGTATATATGTGTACGTACACAGCCACGACCAAATATACATATAAACATACATATAAACATACATAATACACACATATATAAAAACATACATGTATACACACACAAACATTCATACGAGTACTTTCGAATATATTCGTGCAGCCCTCTAGTACGGAACCCTAAAAACGAACACCAAAACGTATTTTTTTTTTTAACAAAACGTACTTTTTTTAACAAAACGTACTTTTTACGATATAAAAGTGGTTTGATATCAAAAAATCTTAACATTTAAAGCGTAGTATGCAGCTCTGAATGAAATTCAGACTGCGATAAGAAGTATGTGTAAAAAAACAAACTGAAATTCAGGTTGGTAAATGTCTTAAAGAAATGACCATTTACTAGTACGCAGTTCCAAAAGAAAAGTACACGGAATTTTGGCATTTATTGTCTATTACGGGCATGCTATAACAATAAGTGGAGAATTTTTTCCGTCAACTGAAACAAAAATGAATGTTCAGACAATTGTTTTGTCACGTAATTTTTTACATTTCCACTTTTCGTACATTGTAATTAATTTTTAGTGTTTTGTAAATTAAAAAATATATAAATTTGTGTGTATGCAAACAAAATTCTGTATAGAATTCTACAGGATTATTTTTCCGTGTAGAAATAAATGCAAAACTCCAAACCTGAATTTCTGTGAGAACTGCATACTACGCTTAATGTGGTAACAAATGTAAGTTTGATGCAGATATTCATAAGTAAAAACCTTGTTACCATTTCCAAGTCCATGCGGTTTTTTGAGGAGACGAAATATGTAAATAAACCTCAATTTCCCAAAAATTTTAAATTAGCGTAAAAGTACGTTTTGTTCTGCGGCTCCTCATATGTCGTGGATAGAGCAACAAGGTTATCAAATGAACGATTTGAAAAGAGTAATATGTTCCTCCTTCCTGATATCATGCAAATAATAATAATACACGTCTGGACCATCGATATTAAAACGCTTTTCGTCTGAAAAATTGATATTTTTCCAATCGTTCATTTGAGAGTTAATTTTACAGCGATACAATATCTCATTTCTAATGGTGGTTTCTTTTCTACAAAAAAATGCTACATTTCCATGTAAAAACTGCATTTTGGTGCTCGTTTCTTAAAAATGTTTTGCTCTCTAAAAGGGTGGTATGTTTTATTCTAAAAAAATCACCCTCATTAATGGTGGACGGCATTGCACTTTATGCCCCGTATAAATCTACAGTGCTGTTAGTGCCCTGTAAAATGGTGGCTTTTGTTTATAAATCGTGCTGCCAGACGAAGTTGAGAAAAAATCGCCTCAAACTAGAAAAGTAAAAAAATAAGTTTTTAAGGATAATTTTTCTACTGTTTTCTACAATTATGAGAAAAGATTACATTGTTAATTCTAGACTGTCAGTCATATAAAATCTTACTGAATTCGGTATTATAAAATTTTTCTCAAAATAAGTTCAAATAAAAAAAAACGGTAAAGCTTCAGGTCGATAAATCGGCTATCTGGCAGCTGTATTTTTATGTTTACATATTTCATGAGAATAAACTAAGGCAATTTTTAAACTTTTTTAAAGGAAAAAGTTAAAAGTATGTATCGATAATGCATTTCATGTGCAGAAATTACAATAAATCAATTATTATATTCATCCTCGCCATCTTATGAGGAGAAACTTTAAATTTATATGTCTGAATAACAAACTTATCTGTCAGCTGCTAAAAACGCGGCAATCTTTTTCTTAACTTACGTTTTGTTCTCGTCAAAATACAAATAGCATTATTGCACGACATTTTATATATGCACCTTTCAACAAGGTGATATTTTTTATGTAGAAAAGAAAACACCAATAGAAAAACTTCGAAAATATACCTAATTTTACTAATATAAATGTTGCAGGAAATTAGAAAGATGTTTTTGTTATTTTTTTACGTTGGTAGCACTGTTTATTTTGTATAAAGGGAACTAAACAAATTTCTAGAAAAGATGAATCAGGTTACCGAAAGAGGGCAAGTAGCCTAGGATTAGTAGTTTCCAGAAATGTAACACATATGTCCAGATTCAGCCCTGAATCGGAGATATAGCCTTTGGAAAATTTGGTTTTTGGCCATTTTTACTAGTAAATATATGAAATTTTCATGTGAATTTTTTGGAAATTTCTAGAAAAGATGAATCATCTGGACATAGATGTTACATTTCTCGAAACTACTAATCCTAGGCTACTTCCACTCTTTCGGTTACCTGATTCATCTTTTCTAGAAATTTCCAAAAAATTCACATGAAAATTTCATATATTTACTAGTAAAAATGGCCAAAAACCAAATTTTCCAAAGGCTATATCTCCGATTCAGGGCTGAATCTGGACATAGATGTTACATTTCTGGAAACTACTAGTCCTAGGCTACTTCCACTCTTTCGGTGACCTGATTCATCTTTTCTAGAAATTTCCAAAAAATTCACATGAAAATTTCATATATTTACTAGTAAAAATGGCCAAAAACCAAATTTTCCAAAGGCTATATCTCCGATTCAGGGCTGAATCTGGACATAGATGTTACATTTCTGGAAACTACTAGTCCTAGGCTACTTCCACTCTTTCGGTGACCTGATTCATCTTTTCTAGAAATTTCCAAAAAATTCACATGAAAATTTCATATATTTACTAGTAAAAATGGCCAAAAACCAAATTTTCCAAAGGCTATATCTCCGATTCAGGGCTGAATCTGGACATAGATGTTACATTTCTGGAAACTACTAGTCCTAGGCTACTTCCACCCTTTCGGTGACCTGATTCATCTTTTCTAGAAATTTCCAAAAAATTCACATGAAAATTTCATATATTTACTAGTAAAAATGGCCAAAAACCAAATTTTCCAAAGGCTATATCTCCGATTCAGGGCTAAATCTGGACATAGATGTTACATTTCTGGAAACTACTAGTCCTAGGCTACTTCCACTCTTTCGGTGACCTGATTCATCTTTTCTAGAAATTTCCAAAAAAATTCACATGAAAATTTCATATATTTACTAGTAAAAGTGGCCAAAAACCAAATTTTCCAAAGGCTATATCTCCGATTCAGGGCTGAATCTGGACATATGTGTTACATTTCTGGAAACTACTAATCCTAGGCTACTTGCCCTCTTTCGGTGACCTGATTCATCTTTTCTAGAAATTTCCAAAAAATTCACATGAAAATGGCATATATTTGCTAGTAAAAACTTTACTTTTGACAGCGTGTGTTATATTTGAATTAAATTAAGTGTTATAATTTATTTAGTTTATTTTCATATATATCTTTTTTTAACATGAATTTGTTTATTTTATTATTGAAATGATAAAAACAAAAATTTTTACATCAAAACAATGAAATATGTTTACTTTACAGTATGTGGAACGTATTTAACATGAGTGTGGGACGTATTTATTTTGACGAATTTTTCTTCACACCCTTTATTTTACATACACCTTATATATAAAGCGAACTTTAAGAGCGCGAAGCGTCCGGGCACATGTAGTCATAAGTAAAACAATAAAATGTATGTAATACAGTACTAATAATTACTGTTTTAATTTGTAAATATCCCAAATAGAAGTTGCTGAAGCACCTGCAGATTTGTCTAAACCCATCGTTTTTCGAAAACGTCATAAACAGGCAGAGGTTTTAGCTTTAGAAACTGCTTTATTTTCAACACAAAACGTAAAGGGCGCAAAGAAGAACAAGGAGAAACCAGTAAAATCAATTGAAAATTCATACACCAAAAGTACATCGAAGCTGTCCTTTAACGCCGACGAGGAAGAAGAATATCAGTAAAAATAATAAAGCTGTTAGAAAAAGTTTACTTCAATAATACACCTGTATGCTTAATAATTGAGGTAAATAAATTTTTATTAATACACATGTTGATTGAACAAGAACTGAACTGTCTTTATTTATAAAAGTTCATAAAACGGTTATATAATTTTTCAGTAGTGAGATTCTGTAACTTTTAACAATAACAACAGTTGTTATATTGTCAACTTCTTAAGTTGTTTGCACTAACGACTTTACTATTCTGTGACTGCTTGTTAACAACATTGTTTAAATCTGACATCATGTGGCATATCTGTTAAAAGAAACGAAAAGTGCAAAGAGAAATATATATAACAAAACAAATGAATTTCACCCAATTCACACGGTGAAATTTATGACGTCTATTTTTTTCAATTCCCTTTTGAAGTTGCTACCAAAAAGCTTTTGCGTTCATACGGTGATTTTTAGTTGCATGTCATTTTTATATATTCTCAAATTTCGCTCTATTTACTCATTCACAACAACAAACCGCTAACACCAGGGCTACCGTTGGAAATTTCGCTCAAAAAGTCGTTCCAATAAAAAAAAGTCGCACGCATTTTTTAAGGTTTTTATTTATGAAAAACACAAAGAAAAACAAAAATAAAATAACAATTCAAACCAAACAGAAAACAAAAAAATCATTATACAAAGCGTTAAGCTAAGCATTATTAAAACGAAAAGCCATGTAACTAAAGTTCTTAAAATTTTACAGAAGTTAGAAAAAACTTTATAAAATAGTACAAGTGGTAGTAGCAACGTTGTTTTTTATGATGTCACCGCGCGATTTACAGCAGAAGTTAAAATCGCGATTTTTATCGATTGAGTTCCCTCACTTAATTGTGAATAAAATCAAAAGTTATGGATTGAGTCTAATAAAATATGGCTCGTTTTGTTTGGAGCATATTTCCCTATATGTTTATAGAAAAAGAATAGAATTTTAGTCGTCATTTAATTTTTATGAATTTTTTTAAAAACAAAAATGTTTAAATTTTTTGGCCACGATTTCCACAATATCTTTGAAACTACTGAGCTGATTAAAAAACAACCTTGAACCGCTTTCGCACTAGCAAAGTTTACTTTACAAAGTTTTAATTCAGCAGGTAGAAAGACAGAGCGAAACACTTCATTTCTGTATTTCTACCGGCTGATTTAAAACTTTGCAAGGTAAACTTTGCTAGTGCGTCGTGCAACTGCTCCCTTTTTGTCACAACGGTACATCTCGAAAACTCGAACCAATTTGAAGAAACCGAGTGCAGATTTGAATTCAGCGCCCCAAATACCAAAACAACACTTTCCGTTGCTCCATTACAAAAGTTGACCTGTAAACTTCTGTAATCGGTCATTTTAAAAGTGATCGATTTAAAAAAAAATTTAGCAGATGTAGCGTAAGGCTAGGAAACCCTCGAACAGTTTTTAGTATTTATATACTTTTGTTTTCACCTGTAGGTCAGAGAAGTTTTAATTATGTTTTTTAGTATTTTATTTAGGAACTTCATTAATATTACTTTTTGTGTTATATAAAATTTTTTCTTGTAGAATATCACTACCAGCAGAGTAGAGTGCTCACTTGCTTCTAATGAATCGATTTTACTAATTTATCATTATATAACTATTCTGCAGACAAAACTACAAAAGTGCATAACCATTGGGAATAAATTCTTGATCCTATTAAAAATATCAGTACTATTAATTTATTTTATCAGAATGTACATTCAAGTTATCGCAATAAATTCCTGGGGTTGAAAAATGTTCATAGTTTCCGAGAATGTATGCAAGACGGAACAATTTTTTTAGTCCAAAAGAGAGTAAAATGTCGCGAAATATGACAAAAGTCGCTAAATAAGATGAGTTTGAAAAAGTCGCACAAAAGCTCGCTGCCCGTCAAAAAGGTTGCAAATTGCGACTTTAGTCAGCGAACGGTAACGCTGGTTAACACAATCAGATAAGAGAGAGAAAACGAGAGACAATACTAATCGAATTAAAAAAAAAGAAAAAGGAATTGAGAAAAAAGCCATAAAAACAGAAATCGAGGTTTTTTCTACCCCGCTTTCTTTACACCGTTCACCTAAAAGAAAAAATGACGTCCAAAATTTCATCGTGTGAATTGGCTGTTTTGTAATTGCAAGCAGTGTACAGAATTCTTTAATCATTAATTTCGTTATTTGTGTGAAATAAATTTTAAATTATATGTTTAAGTAATACAAATATTTTTAAGAAATTTATTATTTGACATATTGTCATAACTTTATTTTAAATGAAGTCTATTTGCTGATAGTTAAGCATTGTCTATATGCATATATGTAGACAAAATATGTTAAATTTGGACTTTATTTTTCATTTTGCCTTATAAATACTTTTATTGTTATCCAATGGATTTCTAATTGTACAAAGGTGTAGAAAAATATAATAGATTCGTATCGAATACAAATTATTTGCATGGTTTTGTATAAGTTTCTAAGCCTACTACGCTTATCTTATTCTTTTGTGATTTTCGAAAATATTATCATTTGTAAATTCTCAAATGGTTTTTGAAAGTCTGTGCCTAAGATAAAGGGTTTGTGACTTTTCAAAGTTGATGTTGAAGTCTACTGACGATTTTGTAAAGCGCCAATGAAATGCATATAGACAAGGCTTAACTATCAGCAAATAGACTTCATTTATAATACAAATATTGTTATTTAAACGTAAATGTTTTATATATTTGTATATTTTTGGAAAAAATTATCTTCAATTGTTGGCATAAAGTACGTGCTATGACTGAACAGTTGACTCGTTGTCTATTCATTAACAACAGAAAAATTATAGTCGTTAGTTAAACAACAGCAAATATTGTTGAAAATGTTACAGAGTAACAAATTCGACAATTTGCTTGTTAAATTTTTTTAACAATGACAACTATTGTTAAAATTGAATAGAGAATCGCACTACAGGTTTTGAGCTAGTGTGACAGGGTGCGACACACACTTTAAACTTATAATAGGACATACAATGAAAAATACTCGTTTTGAAATCTCCAAATTAAAAAAAACATTACTCCTTTAATAGGTCAAACATTTTTTAAAACATAAATACTAATTAAAAAGCTTAAATAAGTGAGCTATTTACTTGAACTCTTTCTTGAAATTTGGCGATTCAAAACGAAATTGATTTCAGAACTATTTGTCTGCAACAAAAAACTCGTTACATTTTTATCTTTAACCAATTATTAGAGTCCGGCCGAAAATTCGGTTTCGGATTCGTACTAAATTGTGGTTTCGGCTGATATTCGGTTTAGGCCAACTTTTTGGCCGTATACCAAAACCGAAACTTTTTATTCTCTATAAATAAGGAAGATAATCGAAATAACAGGTATTTTCCAAATTTAAAATATGTCACCGCCATTAATCTGTTTTTTCCCGTCCCATGTCTTAAAATTTAATGAAAATTTTACTTAGTTTTATAAAGCGCAACCAAAAGATAAACATACATACATAAAGTATTCAACTGCTTGTTGGCAAATAAATACCATAAACTAAGGAATGGTAAACCGATTTCGATTCCTATCGAAAATCTATTTTATATTATAATACATCGCTTTTTCGCAATCGAATTTACTTCTTCAAATTTTGCACTAAAATTGATTATTTGTTTTTTAAAATATAGTTTTTTTTAAATAACTTCAGAATATGAAAAATCTCATTTTCAATTTTCACGAAAAATTCTTTATTGTGTGTATCATCGATGACACGCGGGTGTAAACAAAAAACTTTACTTTAGTAGAAATGAATAAAGTCGTATAAATTTAGTGTCAAAAATAGGTAAATATTCCACTTTATATCTTTTTAGTTATTTCGACTATTCATCATTTAAGCTAATTTCATGCCAAGTTTTTATTAGTCATATGCTCGTAAATGTTCAAGTTTTATATTTGCTCGATGGAATGAAATATATTCAATTTCTACTATTATATTGACTGACACTGTATGTATGTAGAAATACTCTTACGCCCTTTTTCGTAGAGTACAGTTAAAAGTTAACGTATACTTTAATGGAGAGTTTTGAATGCCAAATTTGCCGTTAAAGACCGCGTTAACTTTAAATCACATTTTGAAAAGGGCCGTTAATAAAATAAATGACTTTTCAGTTCTGTTAAGTTTTAAGTTTTTAAAATGTCAATATCAGCTAATGCTAAAAAAGTTTCGGCAAGTTTTGGATTATTAGGAATATTAGGTTCGTTTCGGGTTCGGCCTCAAAAAACTGGTTTCGGTCGGACTCTACCAATTACGCTTTAAAGTTTTAATATTGTCCTTATTTAAAAAGTGTTGAAAATAGGTCTTGGTAATTACTGTTACATGTTAATTGAAAATGTACTCATTTTGAAATTTAGGAATCAAGGCAAATAATTAAGCAAAAATGATGCATTGTTCAAAAACAAAGTTTTTTTATTAATATGATTATTTCGAACGTATTTGCTTTGAGAATCCAAATTGATTATTAGGCTAAGGTTCGTAACGTTATATTCAGAAAGAATTGGGCATGATTAATATTCCAAGGAACAAGGGAAAAACTAACATCAACTTTATTTTTTCAACGTACACAGCAGAACAGAGTAGCGCCACTTTCGGAAGCCGCTACACTTCCATCGTCAGTGCTCACGTGTATTTGCTCATCACCACTTGTGAGGTGGCTCTGTTGAATGTGATTTTAATTCGTATATATACAACTTTTTCGTGAAGATTGAATACGATAATTAAATCACTCTCAAGCTGATATTAAAGTGCACTTTCCCAGCGTTGCCATCGGTTTTTTTTCTTCATTCCCATTTTTCTGATTTTTGTTCTCCTCAAGACAAACTTTTTTGGTTTGATTTTATACTTAAGTATATGTGAACATGTGTTTTTTATGTTATGGGTCGCAACTGGTGCACATAAATCATTTCTTGCTCTTTTGATTATAAAGAAAGGCTGAAGTTTTTTGTTTCCCGCCTCTTGTTTTAGATTTTACTTCATTTGTGTAAAGTCTAGGAAAGGGTATCAACGTGAGAAAGGTCTATCAAATAAAACGTTTCTTGCGAAAAAACTTGGGATAAATGCCGTGATAATTTATTACGAATGACTTGGTTAATGTTAACATAAAAATTATTGGTTTTCAAAATTTTTTATCCGAAGATATACGTACATATATTTTCTAAACATGTATAATATACTATATTATATATAACAGTATATTCGCTTTCTCTTGTACCTCAGGGATCAGTGCTTGGACTTCTATTATTCATCCTTTACATTAATGATCTTCCTGGCTATATCAATTCCAATATATGTGAATCGTTTCTTTTTGCGGATGACGTTGCCTTACTCTTTTCCTGTCATAGGGACTTTTATGATGTATTGGAAAGTAACATTAATTTTACTCTTCAAGCTATTTCTGAGTGGACTGTTAGGAATGCGCTTGCTATAAATGGACTTAAAACTAAGGTAACGGGTTTCGTTCCCACTACCCGTTTATTATTGTAGATCTGAATATTTTTCTTGGTGGTGTGATAATTGTTTTTGTCGAGCAAGTGACATGCTTAGGAATTATCTTGGACAGCAAGCTCAACTTTGACTTTCATATTGACGCTATTTCGAACCGTATCATTTTTATTTTGCGCTAAATTTTTCCGACTAATACCTATCTACCTCTTCACGTAAGGTATAAGCTTGCCTATTCTCTTTTAGTAGCTCATATTACTTATTGTCTAGAAGTGTTTTCTGGCACGACGACTATGAACCTTACCAGACTTTTTCGTATTTTCAATATGATTGTGCGGTTTGTTTATAACTTAAAGGCGTGCTCATATTTCTAATCATGTCTTAAGATTTTTAAACTGTTATCTTGCTAATTTTGTTCGTGTTCGTTGTGTTATTTTCTTCTACAAAATTATGAGAACTTGTCGGCCGCTGCCACTTTATGAATTATTTAATTTTACACGTTCTAGTAGAAACCCACAGATAATTATCCCTAGGATTTCCTACTCTGTTTTCGAGAAATCTTTTCTTGTAAGAGTTGCTCGATGCTGGAATTATTTGCCTTATGAATTGAAAATTTTTTCACATTCTAATAATGTCTATCGGATTAGCTACACCGGCATTTTGGGGAAATGGTGTCTTGATAATATTTGCTGTAGATAAGTGAATAACTACCTTTTCACTACCTTTATTGTTATCTCTGTTTTATCCTTACCTGTAGTTTTTTGTTTGTTTTTTCTTTCACTTGCCACTGAATTGGACAAATGTGTGCAAAAATGCAATTGGGGGGCTCAAACGGTTGTCATAAAGTCATATGTCTTAAAATAATAACACGAAAAAATATGACTGGTGTGAGCACCCCATCATAATTTAGTGTGCTATTTCAAATTTGAGTCAGCAGATAAAAAAAAATTATATACATTTGGAATTAAGATGCCAAGAACAAGCGAAAAAACAAAAATAATAGCCGGTTTGTGCGAAAATTACATATTTTTTAATTTAATTTAATTTGTTAATAAAATAAATACGTAAGACCTTATCTGATTATCGTTTAAACACTCCATTCTAAACTAAAATCTAGATATGTTTCCTTCGTACATACAAAAATAAATTGTTAAAATACATAAACAAAACCAGCTGTTGTTGACTAAGCCGACTAATTTTCCGGACGGCTGCTAGTGGAAAAACGATCGGTGGTCGCCAGAAAGCAAAAGTATAAAAACAAAATTTTTACTATGTAATTTAGACAATTTGCTGTATCTTGGAAACCGTAAAAGGCTAAATCTTGAAATTGGAAAAAAACGCTAAAACAAAAAAATTCCAAAATTAAAATAATGTCAAAACGAAAAGTGGTCAAAATGGAAAAATCGCTAAAACGCAAAAAATCACCAAAACTAAAAAGATCGCAAAAAAACTTAAAAAAAACGCCAAAACCCGATAAAGTTGTCAAAACGGGAAAAAGCATTAAAACCTAAAACAGTAGCTAAAACTAAAAATATCATCAAAAAAAAAAAAAGGCTAAAAATGAAAAAAACACAGAACCGAAAACAAGCCCCAAAACAAAACAAAAAGCGCCAATACTAAAAAAAACGTCAAAACCCGAAAAATCGCCAAAACCAAAAAAATCTCTAAAAAATCACCAAAAACCGAAAAAATCCTCAAAACCGGGAAATTCGCCAAAACTAAGAATATCGTCAAAAAGCAAAAAAAACGCAAAAAAAAATCGTCAACGCTAAAAAAATCGGGAATAAGTTAAGAATACCAACGCTGTTGAAAATAAAAAAAAGCATTTCAAAAGTGCCAAATTTAAAGCATATACCAAATTAAAGCTTGAAAGGTTTTCTATAAATTTGTATACATGGTTAAGTATAACGGGGTTAAATTTTTTTTTAATTGCATTTGGTTCACAATGGGCTAATGGATTTAAAAAGCTTATGTACCAGTAGAAAAGTATTTTAGAGCACTTTAAAATTATATACATATCGTTTATATCCGTGCAGAATTGTAAGAGTTATGCCCAGTTCAAAATAAAAGATTTGAATCCCATTACTCCGGAACCAAAAAAAGAGCGCCGAAAAAACATTTGGCAAAAATTGTTGTTCTAAAAAGGGCTATAACCTAATGATTTTTTATTCTCATTTTCAACAGCGTTGGTATTATTGACTTACCAAAAAGCAAAAAAAATGGCAGAAAACGAAAAATCACAAAAAGAAAAACGAAAAAAATAACACAAAAGAAAATATCGCCAAAACAAAACAAAAATCGGCAAAGCAACGAAAGAAACTTAAGATTAAACAAAAAAGTAACACGAAAAAATTGCCAAAATGAAAAAAGGGCAAAAACGAAAAGGGATATATGTGTATTCGTACGGAACCCTTCGTGTGTGAGAAAAAGTCTTACTTTACTGAATTTATTTATTTATACCTATTTAAAACTTATAAAAATATAAGTATGTAAATATGTATGTATGAACATATAAAAGTGTGAACAATTTTCAGGAATACTTACATATTGCATACATACATCATATATCAATAGCGCCGGCTTGTAAATATCACCGGCTCCACTAAAGACTCGGCCGTTCGGCGCAGATTTCTACTGTGTAGTTATGACAACACAATAAACACAGCACACAAAGTCTTATTATATTAGAATTTTTTTGTTTGAAGCACAACAACTACGTTTTAAAACTATTGTAAAATATTAAGACGTTATGACAATATGACTAGATAACACACCCGTTTGAATCCCCCAAATATATATATACAGTGGCGGAAGAAATAATAGGGACAATTTCATTTTTCACAATAACGTCTGATAAGTTTTTGTTGAGCTAAAATTTTATGGAGTAACAAAACCAATCACCACACTCGAATCCCGTGAGCACCTCTGTGCAGCTTTAAAAAACATAAAGTTGGAACGTATAAACTTACAAATAAACAGGTGATGTGGGACACAAGTCAGTAAGCTAAGTACCCGTATTCTCCGGATATTTGCGCCAATCCTGCGAGTTCAATGATGCGACGGTGCCAACAAGTAGTCAAAGAGGAGCTACTACCAAATATTTAAAGAATATTTGGTTTAATTTGTAAAAACAAATTTTGTTCTGTAATATATAAAATGTCCCTATTATTTTTTCCAGATTTATAATTTTTGATTTACATAAATTTCCGAATGCAGCAGGATTGTAATTGTTTTGGTATTTTTTTACGTGGAAAAATTCAGTGCATTGAAGTTAATATGTATATTTAATTTTATTTATATGCAAAAGCATAAAAATATTTAAGAAAATACTGAAAACTTTTTTGTCCCTATTATTTCTTCCGCCACTGTATGTATATAGTCAAAATTACATTAACTTTCAGAACACCCTTTAATTTTTGTTGTGTCAAATATACTTTAGACTACACCAATTAACATTAACTTTGAAAATTTCGAGAGTCTATATAAAAGTGTCTGTATATTACATTAGTATTTCAACATGTTTCGTTGCTCGCTTTAGAACACCCTTTAATATAGCCCGTAGATCTTACGGCTCTCGAGTAAACAGCCTATGACAGACAGACGGACTGACGGACAGCGTATCGAAAACAATAAGATTAATTTACACTTTTTGTGTACAGAGCCCTAAAAAGAACCTTTTTCAATAAGTAACTTTCCAAAAAGTAACCATTTTCAAGAGTAACATTTTCAAAAAGTATCCTTTCTAAAAACATTTTTCAAAAAGTACCATTTCTTAAAACTACATTTTCAAAAAAGGAGGTTTTCGAAAAAGTACCTTTACTTTAAAATATAAACGGTTAACAAAAAAAGTACCAAAATTATATTTTTACCCTTTTTCGGCCCCGAAATGTACAAATTTCAAAAAAAGTACAAAACTCCTATCCACTCATTTTTATTTCTTATTATGACGCTTTTGGAATTTTTTGTCTACCTTACTTAGATTCGGAGATATAAGAACACCGAGTTTACCCGTTTTTACCCCTTTTAATCCCGTTGGAATTTAAGTTTTCAAAAATTCGTTCTTAGCGAATATATACAAACATATGCATTCAGTATCAATGTGCATAAAAAATAGTTGTGTGGAAAAAAGTACCAAAAAGGGCTACCAATTTTACCCATTATATATTCAAATTTGAAAAAACTCAAAACTGCTTTTGAGGGCTTTTTAAGGAGAGAAGAATGAATTTCAAGTTTATTTTCTAACTTTATTTCCTTTTTTTAAATCCTTTCTTAGTGAAAATATACAAACATTTCATTCACTATGTATATCAATTTGCATAAAAAATAGTTGTGTGGAAAAAAGTACCAAAAAGAGCAACTAATTTTACAAAAAAGTACCAAAACATGTTTGAGGTATATATAAGATATATATAATTGGCAATTCAAAGCGAGCTTACATATTGATTGTTCTATCTCGTATTTTGTATTTAAATAGTAGTTGATACTTTGAACAGCTTATATCTCAGAACGGTAATAATTTTTTAATTTTTACCGAAAAGTTCATTTAAAAATCTGCACGTACTAAATTGCGATGTGTTTCACACTTTTATTTTTCACAAAAACTTTTGTTTATTTTATACATTTTATTTTAACTTATTTTATTTTAAACATCAAAGTTTGAAAGAAAATTATAGAATATGAAATGCAATTTATTAAAACACATGCCATTCATGTGTAATATGTTATGAATTTTTTTTAATTTTAAATAAAATTTTGTGCATGCATAAAATAATAGGACTGATATGACACTACTTTGAATTGTAGACAAATGAACATTTGTTGGTATTGTCTTGACGTGACGTCGACAAATTGTTACGGAAAAAGGGGGAATATATAATATATTATATATAATAGGAATATACGAATTTACTATATTACATAAAATAAAAAAACTGCCAGAAAGTACCTATAACGCTTGGACCTCAAATGAAGATACATAATAATTTAAGAAATAACATAAAAGGCGTTCTGTAAAATTTATCAAATTATAGTTGCGTCACTTGGCATGAAAGCGACGATATGTGAAAGTTTCAGTCATACTAACAAGATATAATATGAGGTCAGAGTGTGAACAAGGGAGAAGTATTGGAAATCTTTGGTTACAGTATTGAAGGAAAACTGAATCAAAATCTTAATATGTATACTATGTATGTATGTATGCTGCTAAAAGTACAGTTTATTACAATATAAATGCAAAATTAAATATATATGTATTATAAATAATAGGGTTATGGGCTTTAGTTGGCATTCCAAAAAACTCAAACTTTAACTTTTTTCTTTTTTTTTAAGTATGTACATATATAAATACGTATGTATGTACATATATAAATACGTATGTATGTACATATATACATATATATATATATATATATATATATATATATATATATATATATATATATATATATATATATATATATATATATATATATATATATATATTTTTTTTTTTTTAATTTCTATTTTGTGAATATTTATCATGATTTTGTATTTTAAATTTTTCTTCATTTATTGTTCTAATTTGTCCTCTCTTATGTCGACGTTTATGTGTCGTGTGTTTTTAATTTTTTTAACTTCATATAATTTTTGGAAAATTTAATTTGAATTACAACGGCAACACATTCGTTTTATTTATGGCTAAAATATATGTACTGTGATATTTAAAAAGATAATAACGTTTAATTAACGAATAATTTAAATAATAATGAATAACTATATTTAAAAAATAAATGTTCTTTTGCAATTTTACTTATTAATATATTAACTTGTTAAAAATTTTATTTAAAAAAACGCATACAAACTATTTAAGCGGCATTAAGAACTGTGTTCTTCTAGTATTTTTCTCGTTTTTTGTTTTGTTTATTATATTCGTGGCAAATTAATAGGTAGTTAAGAGTGTTTTTGTTTAATACGTATCCGTTGCTGCCAGATTTGCAGACATCTGCAGATGTCATATCGCTAAATAATAAAAAAAACTTTGTATTTAAAAGTAGACGAAAACAATCTATCTAGTAAACATCAGTAATAATTTGTACAAATTATCAAGTATGCAAACACAGCTACAATAGAATACCGATAATTCGTAATCGCAAGGGACCAATAATTGTTTACGAATTATTGGTCCCTTGTATTCGATTTAACTAGGGCTCAAATAAAAAACAAAAACAAATTTTCATAAAACAATTTCTATTTGCCGAGAAAATACATCGACAAATCCATACGTACCTATTAATTTTAGTTTTATTAAAAAGCTATTTATGTACGGTAGATGTTCGACGTTCGCTAAAATTATCACCGTACACCTTACTATAATTTTTTATCGACCCTGTTCTGTAAACCGAATCCGAGTAAATTTCTCGTTTTCAAAAAATAAATAATGCGCCCATTGATGTATTTTAAATCTTATATAGTAAATTAATTTCAGATATAATATTTTAACCTCTAAAATATATGGAACTGAAAAAAAAATCTGAAAAAAGTTTGCTATTAGTGGATTTAATTTCTCTAAGTCGAGCGTTTTAAAATCGACTCGATTTACAGAACATGCAGGTATATCTTCTATAGATTCAATCGTTTGTGTGTTTGTTAGTAACGCATGATCTTCGGACTCAGCAAAAAATAGATGGGGTACTTCTTTATAAACCACTTTTTAATTAATTTTTAATTGTAAAGTTAATTGACTTTTTAATATAAAAATTTTAAATAATAATAACAAACAAGAATAATACAATATCGCAAAAGGAAAAGCTAAGAATGGTAAGGAAACAAAATTAGTTCTAAAAGATTTTTGAAAAGATATGTCACAATAGATAACCATATTTCTTGTTTAGATGCCGACAAATCGACTAAAGCAACTTTGAAGGATAACCAAGATTGGCAACTAGCGGCTGTTTTAAAAGATAGCAACTTTATTTTCGCTAAGTATGCCTTAGAATGAATTAAGCTTTAAAATGATACCAATATTGACCACATACGTTCAGAAATAAAGTGGAAAATTACATATACTATGTATATATGAACACTTCAGAGACCCATAACTCGAAAACTATGCGTTTCCCCCTTTTTTCTTCTTATTTTTGCATTTTCTACCCCCCCAATGTATTTTTTTTTAGCTGTGTCACTCAACTAGATTTGTTCCGAAATTTATTTCCTGGTGTTAAAGCATTAGGTCTGTTCATTTACTTTCCTAGCAGAAACTAGCAACGAGAGAATAAAGCAGAAATTTGTAAAATTACTCTCTCAGATATGAAAAAGTAAATGAACGCTTTAATAGCAAAAATTTGCAAGTAACAAAATAAACAGTTTGTACACCCAAAAAACTTTAAATTAGCTGTTAGTACTTTTTATGAAAAGTTAAACATATCGTAAAAATCTATGAAAATTTTATCATATTGAGGTACATGAACACAACTTAGGATTTGCAAATAAATGATTTTCAAAAATAAGCATAGTAGGCGTTGAAACTTATACAAAACCCAGCAAATAATTTGTTATTCCATAGAAATCTATTTTATTTTTATGGTTGAAGTCTACTGACGATATGGTAAAGCACCAATGAAATGCATATAGACAATGCTTAACCATCAGCAAATAAATTTTATTTAAAATAATTGAAGTTGTGTGTATTTAAAATAAAATTGTGACAATATGTCAAATAATAAATTTCTTAAAGGTTTAATTTGGATTTTATTTTTCATTTTGCCTTATAAATAATTTTATTGCTATTCAATGGATTTCTAATTGTATAAAGGTGCTGAAAAATAAAATAGATTCATATGGAATAAAAATTACAAGAGGTTATTAACAACAAATTACGATCTAAAAGAGGTTAGAATGGCGTCATGTTGAAAAATACGAATTATCAAGGAGACCGAATTTGTGGAATTTTTACGGTTTAGCGCGATTTTATGCTGATCCGATTTACTTTTACCTAACTATTAAGTTATGAGTTTTAGTCGAACTGTATCGGCTTATATCCAAAGAAATTAATTATTTTGGCTTGAGTTCGTTCTAAGCTGCAGTGAACTCTGAAGAGATTAGCGGGAGCTATCGAAACATGTCAGTTCAACCCTCCGTGTAGTAAAAAATTTTCTTTGTCTACTTGCTTCACATTTATTTCTAAATAAAAATATAATTTAATTGAAAAATTAAATTAAAACCGAACTCAAGCCAAAATAATTTACCTAACTATTTTCAAGTGAAAAGTATATGAGTTTTTCTGGTCAAAAGAGGAAACTTATCACTTTCACGTTAGAAGCTATTGACGCTCTTTAGGGTTAAGAATAAAATTGTTGGAAACGTGTTATTTAATTACTAACGTATTCAGAAAAAATTATTTGTGTTTAAAATATTATAAGAATATATTAAATTTTTTGCCAATGTGAGATTTTTTTATCTAATTTTGACGATTGTATAGCAAAATGATCTGGCAACAGCTTGTGCATCAGATTGTCATAAAACTATTGAGTTGCTTTTTTTGACATTTCATTTGAGATTAGCAAACAACAAACTATTTAAGAGAATTTACATTCAAAATAATGATTGTTTATCAAAACAACCCTCTTTTTGAGAACTATAATCTTTTCAAAAGTATCTCAGAGTATGTCTTAACACAGTGTTGATAGTTTATTGTACAGTTTTGTATCCACAAGATTTAAATATGTAGTAACTGTCTAGCGGAACAAACGTGTAAATTAATTATTTCCGTGTACATATTTTTAGGATTTTATAATATAAGTTGAATTAAAAAATTATAACAGTTAAAATATTTTTTAATTTGTAGCTTTATCAGTGTCTTAAAATAAAATTTTATAAACGATGGTGTTACCTTAACTAAATTTATACTGTTTTCTCTGGGAAAATTTTTTCTATTTAAAAGGACAAATTTATTAACGACCCTTTTCACAATGTACTATTAAAAGCTAACATGGCCTTTAACAGCAAGCTCGGCATACAAAACATGCCGTTAAAGTCCACTTTAACTGTTAATCATACATTCTGAAAATATAATTTTTTTAAAAAGCATGTAATAAATATACTTTTAAAAGGAAGCTGCACAATATTTTTCAATGTGCAAATAAATTACATATTTATAAAAGAACTGATATGAATTTTAATTTGTTAACGAATTCCCTTATAATGGTAAAAATTTAATTTTGGTTATTTTTACAATCCTACCAGGAGGCTTTTGGCAAAATACAGATGATAACTCATTTCATTTCTATGAAACTTCATCCGCTTTTATACAACACTGCAATTATTTTTGTAGGAAAACAGTTCAATACTCTCGTTCCTATTGTTGCTACTCTTTATTTTCAACATTTAGTTGTTTGTTGGCTCTCGAGAGTCTTGTGTGTTGTTTTTATAATACGGATCCAATGCGTTACCAATTGCCGGTCAAAAGAAAATAATTATTTTTGTTACACCAACTTTTTCCCCACCACCACCGCACCGCGTTAGGTACAACCATCAAACTTAATTGAACAACATCATCCTTCTTGATGGCCTATAGCACAGCTCCAGCGTTAAGAAAGAGGTTTGATGTAAAACCATTCTGTTACAATTTACTTGACTCAAAGTATAAGGTAAAAACAAAAATCAAAACCACGTTTATTTTATCGTCATTCTTTATTTTCCGTATGTTATTTTATGTTTTAGCAGAAGTTGCAAACGCACACTTTATTTTTAAACATATAGCTAACTGACTTACTATGTATCTAAGAAAACTTTATTTCATTTCAATCCGATTTATTCGTTTAAATTTAATCAACACCGTATTTAATCAACTAACGCATGTAATATTAATTTTCCTTAGTTTTTGACAAACTTCTCATTTGAAATTATTTGTCAGTAGTTTGTTATAACTTGCCGATTTGAATATCTAAATGTTCATTCGTACGTATGTATAGCTTACATAGATACATACATACTACTTACACAATCGTATGTTAGACAGCTTGTGAACGCTGTACGTATGTATGTACATACATACATACTTATATATGTACATATGTACTTATATATTTGTGTAGATTATTTTTACATTTGTATGTATGTATGTATATACATACATATGTATGTGCGTACGTATTGTTATATGTTTGTATGTATTGCTATGTATCCATTATGTTGCCACTGCAACCGAAATTTACTTACTTTTATGTAGTAGCAATAATGTACTTTCCATTATATGTAGATATGTATATATACATACATATATACCCACATATGTATGTACATACATACATATTAGTAAATACATAATATTTAAAAACATACATATGTATGTATGTATATAATTTTGATTTCATCGATGTTCAGAAGTGTTCAGAATAAATACATAATTTGGTCGTGAGCTCATATTTATTCCGTTCCATGATTCCACCGATTTATATAAGAATGTATATACATAAATGCATATATCGTCATATCAGCTTAAAAGCATGTAACAAAATTTTTTTTTTAATTTTACAGGACAAGGAAAAAAGTGTATAAAATAGCCGGGCATGACAATGGAAGTCTAAAAATTTGTAGGGACGTGGGTTTTGATATATGTACATAATATATACATTAAATGATTAAAACCCCGATTTTGAAATTTTTGTCACTTATGTACATGGTTTTACGTTTTATGTGATGATATGTATGTACATACTTATTATATATGTATAGATAAAAATGCACAGGTATGGACAGTGAAATATCGCACCTTCCCACAATAATGTATAGTATGTATGTGGAAAGTTGAATAATTACATTCCAAAATTATTAGGCTAAAAGCCACAATTTAAGCTGGAAACCGAAATATCGTACTTTTATGCAGGAATAGAAACCTTTATTTCAATACGTTTCTGCAATTTCTTATATTTTTGTGTCGTTTTATCATAACATCTTAAGTTGAATGAAATCAAAATCGAGTTAAGGTCATATTCTGCTTCGTCTTCTTAATATCCACATTTGAGTCCAATCCGTTTTCAAATATGTCCTCCATTTTCGAAAAAGCTCTCACGTTTTATTTTTGAACTTTCTAGCATACCAACATAATAAATTTTACATTTAATCAAGAATCGTCCAGGTCCTGAAAACGGGTTGAAAAACGCAACACGCATTTCATGTACCTTTTCTTCGGGCAGATTGTGTAAAGTGCAAAATAATCAGCTGTTTGAAAAATAAACAATAACAAATGAAAAACATGGCTTAGTCAACAAAAACACTAGTGAAATAATTGCTATTTTTGCAAAATTCAAAACAAAATAGATTTATGTATTCATCAAAATATCTAAAAACGAAAACTCATATTAAAAATCAGTAAGTTGCTTTTTATTAATTTTTTCACAACACTTGCATGTTGTCTTTGGGGATACTAATTTGGTTTTGCTGTTCCCGTACTTTTGAACATTTTTGTGTTTGGTGAGAGTAATCCTTGCTTACTCTCATTTTACCGAACTTACCCTTATCGCTTCAGTATACACTCCCGGTTTGAAAACGCCAAATTACAAGTGTTTTCGTTTGTTAGAAAACTTGTTTGGCGTTTTCAAATCGAAAACGCAAATTTTAAGCGATATGCGTTTTTCAGAAATTGGGCAAATATCTCCAAACACTATTTTTAGACTTAAGATGTTATGATAAAATGACAGATATGTACATTAGGGTGGAGCGCCGATGTATGAAGGGAGAAAAAAGTCATCCAATCAATTTCGAATACCTCCAGAATGTTGCATTTAGCTAAATTGTACACAAAAACAATTTTTTAATTTTTTTTCGGCATATCTTAGCCCTCTAACACGGCTGGAAGCTAGAGAAATCATATGAATTTTATTAGGTCTGTTCAATAACTGAAAGTTGTTACTAATTGTTACTAGTTGTTACTGGAAAGTGTTCACGTACTCGAAAAGCTAGCAACGAGAGAGTGAAAAAAGAGCATAAAAAGTTGAGAGAGAAAATTTTTTTTTGCAAGTTTTTGCTAGTAAAATTTTTACTAGCAGGAATTAGCCAAACAGCTGTTTAGATCTTTTGTTTACAAAATAAATGTTTGAAAAATTCATGAAAAAGTAAACTTTCTAATTTTAATGAAGTATTAAGAAATTAATACTTTTTAAGAAGTCAAAAATATTAAATACGGTAAGATTGCATATTTTTCTTTAATTTGACTGCAGCAGTGGTCGTTAAAAGAGTTTAAAACGCTTGAATTGGGTGGCAGAAAATTTTCCACCTTAAGGCTAAATCATAAAGGTTACACTCGAAATATTATGTGAGTCAAATATAAGAAAAAAACTTGGCAAGTTCCTGCAAAGAACAAATTCAACTAACGCCCCTTTTCACAATGTATGATTAAAACCTAACGTAGACTTTAACGGCAAGTTTTGTATGGCGAAGTTTCCGTTAAAGTCCATGTTAACTCTTAGGGCCATTATTACAACTCAGCAGTAAAGTGGAAGATAGTTACTGGCATGATTAGCAGAAGTGATCGGTAAACTGACCTGCAACAATTTTTCATTATTACAATTTGCCTGTAAAATATAAATTATCTTTTTCAAAGTATGGCTATACCAGAGTACAAGTGGCAACGTCATACATGTGTATTTACAAAGGCACAGATAACAGGTACATACAAGTCTACAACAAGTATACATTTGTTGTAGAAACTACAATACAGTTCTCAAAAAATGTTGAAAGTTTGGAGGAATTATCAGCGCAGGTAGCTCTATAATAAAATGTCCAGTACCGTAAAAAAGTTAAGCTCCAGATAGTGACGAAATTGTGATAATTTCATCACTCCACTAACTTTTCCGAGTAAGGTCATGTGCTCTAGTGAGTTCACCTGTTAGATACGTCTTGGTGTTTACTTGATAAAGAAGCAAGTATGGCAGCCTATGAATTTGTGTGCCGATAAAAGTTAGCAGAAGAATGAACTTCCCAGTAAGTTATCATACACTTTTAGGTTAAATTAAAGTTGTAATAATGAAAAACTGTTTATCCGTCTGATAAAATGCTAATTATAACTAAAGCCGAGTTGTAATAATGGCCCTTAATCGTACATTGTGAAAAGGGCCGTAAATTAATACAAAAATTCGACAATTACATGAAACTAACTTTATTTCCACTGTTTACAGATATTTTAACTAAAAAATCCTTATGTATAAGCACTTGTATTTTTATTTCTGCTATTTAAATACTTTACACACAAAGTTTTATTTACGGACAGTTAAAAGGTAACACTTTTTTATCCTACGTTGTGTTCATGTACCTTAAAATTATAAAATTTTCATATATTTTTTACGATATGTCTAACTTTTCATAAAAAGTACTAAGAGCTAATGTACAATTTTTTGGGTGTACAAACTGTTTATTTTGTTACTTGCAAATTTTTGCTAGTAAAGCGTTCATTATACTTTTTCATATCTGAGAGAGTAATTTTACAAATTTCTGCTTTACTCTCTTGTTGCTAGTTTCTGCTAGGAAAGTAAATGAACAGACCTATTCTAATTTGCCTCATTAATATAGAAAAAAAAATATAATAATTTTTTTAAGGCTGCACCGAAAAAACTATTTTGTGCCGAATGAAAGAAGTTTAAAACCGAGTAGATCTAACAAAATATAAGAAAGTTATAAGAAATTAAGTGAAAAAAGCTGGAGGTTTACTCTGTATTTCGAAACGAAATCAAATGGTTTCGAACTGCAATGCAAATGACATACAAATTCGAACAGTTTTCTTTTCTAATCGAATTACAGAGTAACCGCCCTGATTTTATTTCCTATGCAAAATTATTTTCAATAAAAATTTTTTTTTAATACAAACTGATTTAAATTAATTTTGTATGAAAAATAATTAAAAAATAATCAGCCATGTCACAGAATAACATTCCGATCGGAAGTGGTTTCAATTCCGTTAGTTGCTTCTTCAGAAAACGAAAAACTAAAAGTTTCTTCGTAATCAAATCACTTTTAAATTTCAAAGTGGAATTGACAAACACTTTTCTGCTAACTTCATTTGCACTAAATACTTAAAAACGTGATACTTTTAGCAGTGTTAAATAAATATTTGGTCACATGCTTTTCATGTGAGATTTGTTTTTAAAAACAAACGCCTCAAGGTATAAAAACATTATTATTGTAAAATCGAAATACAAAATAAACTGAGTCTAAAGCACCAAAAATTAACTTTTTCGGAATGACAACTGCGGAATCAAAACGGAATCTGTGACACGGCTGAATATTTCTGTTTTCCCTTAAGGTCAAATAACTTTCTTATTTTTTATCAGAATTTAGCGATTGCATCCATCATGTTATCGTCACAAAATTATCTCTGAAATACAGCCCGAAAAGAAATATTCTCAGTGTATTTTTTCATCTTAATGGAGCGATTTAAAATGATAGTTTTTGGGAAAAGGTCCAAAAATATATTTTTTAAACTTTTAAGGCCTGTAACTCTTATGATTTTTTACCGGATCGGGGCAATCAGTATATTGAATGAAAAAATATCTATACAACAGTGTACAATTTATTTATTTTTATTTTATTTTTTAAAGAGAAGTAACACAATCAGGCAATTAATGCCTACCAGTTAATTAATTAATGTGTTACCTTCTTTGGGAAAGGGATAGAGTAGAGAGAACAGGTGGTGAAGTGGAAGAGAGATAGAAAGCTTAATTCATTTACAACCCTGATATTGCGCGTTTTTTGTAGAGGAGTATTGCAAGCCTCACTGGTGTCAAGTAGGCCATGTTTTTAAGCTGTGTAGCCATTTTATTAGTTCTTTTACTTCGCCGACGGTTCTGCTACAATACCGACGAAGTAGGGTGCTGTGAAGTGCATTAGGATATGTTAGTATTAATCGCTGCCGGTACTGCCAAAGTGATCAGTGCTATGCCTTCATCCCTTTAACAGTCCAACAACAACCAACACAATAACACACCAATGCAAATGAGAAAAATGCATGATGTTGTTGGCTTGCCTGAAAGTAGTCTTGAACACATGACCTCAGGGTTTGTAGTCAAACGCGCTAACTACTCAGCCAACAGCACCCTTAATTTATTTTATTCAGATGAGCTGTTCTAGGAATTTTTGCCAATAAACGAAAAAAACCAACAAAAAATCTTTTTTCTCGATAATCGCGAAAACGCTCATTCAGAAAAGTAAATTGATATAATTTTCGTGCTCAGCAACCTCAAATTAGCTTAGAAAATGTTTTTTTCTTGCAAGATATGACAAAGACTTAAAAATTCTAAAATTTACTTCATTATTTCATCTTAAGTTTGTCTGAAATCTGTCCTTGTATGTATAAAAATAGTTGATATTTTGAGTGTAATGAAGAAAGTTTACAGAGAATGAAGAATGTTGCATCATATGATGTTTCACAAATTGATCGATTTGATCTCATATTCAAAATATTGATGCTGAGGTAGAGGGCTAAAAGTAGGTCCGAATATATTTTCATTATTTTTCCCATGTATCTAAAAATAAAATGCAACGTTTTAGTGCTGTTTGAAATTAAAATTCGCAAAAAAATTCTCACGGTCAACCCTAATATACATATGAACATAATTAGTACCTTGAGGAGGATTTTCAATTTACATCTCTCCAAAGGAATAAAATTGCACTTTTCCTATTCACATTAAAATGCATCGCAGTTGATGTGAAAATCATGGAATTGTAATTGGACTTTTTGAATTGAAACTATTTATTTTTTGTTTAAATTGAAATTGGATTTTAATTTCGTCTTTGGATGTCATCACATAATATGAATTATGAATCATGTATTTCATATTAATGCTATAAGGCATTAATTGCATGTGTTTCAATTCACAACCTGTTGTAGATGTTGTAGATCGTATAAATGTTGTTGGTAATTTCCACATAAACAAATTTCTAAACAAATATTTATGTGGAAAATACAACCAACATTTATACGATCTAACCCATATACAACAGATTTTGTCTTTTCTATTATTCTGCTGAACTAGATGGCTTAGACACTGTAAAAAATAAGTTAATGTTGATAGTCCAGAGTTGTATTGGAGCTACCTCCAACATCTGCTTACACATATTGAAAATAAATAAAAAGGGAAGACCTGAGAAAGCTGACAAATTATCGTGATCGTAAAAAAACTTATGAGTGATTAAGAGTTAGTAAAATATTTTTATCATACAACTTGCAGTTAAAATAACGAATACGTATAACATGAATAACCATTTGTTTTTTTTTTTAATGTATTTCAGAAACCGCATAAGACAACAGAGTTAGCGGATTTTTCAGACACTGAAAAGTAATCAAAGTATTTTTTCTGAAAAACATTGTAATATGACAACAACTAAATTTTACTCAAGAAAGTTAATCTAATTTGGAACAATTTTACTTTTAAAAACAGATTTTTGTCTTTTCTGAAAAATTATTCAAGCTTGACGGTTTCTAAAACACACGATTCATATGTAGATCCAGTTGAGTAGCATACAACCAAAAGCTTTATATTCTTATATTGATCCAACTCTAGAAAAAAACTGAGTCTTAAGTTTCAGTTTACACGGCCATGTTTTTTTTTCGTTTTCATACCAGTAAAAAAAGACCACCAAAAGAAGTTAGTAAAATGCAAGAAATTCTCTTTTTCGATTCTTATTGATCGAACTATGTACACTAGGGTTGCCAGGTTCAAATAGTACACCAGCTTGACATTTGATTAAAATCAGCTTGATTTTCAGAAGAGAACTTGACACACTATAATGTGCAAAACCAAAACAGGTTTTCTTGTAAGAAAACTAAAAGGTAGTGCCTTCCTAAGTGCACAAAAACGAGCTTCTAGTAAGATAGCAAGCTCATCAACAATCTGAATAACGGATAGGTAATGATCCTAAACACAAGGCCCACAAAGTAAGATATGGCTGCTACATAGTATGCCCCATACATGCTGCCTCTTGAGGTCATCGTACAGGTCTGAATTTTTGTAGAGTAATAGATATTGATATTAAATGTTGATTCCCGCATATAACTAAATTTTTTTATTTTTTGCACGTACCCCTTTGCTTTTCACCCCCTCAATTGATGATGGATCAACGCAATATGAAATTGATGAATTTGTGATTCGGAATTTCTATCTCCTAGACAATTAAGACTCATGTAGCTTTTGTTAGGCGCTCCTATGTACATTCGAGTATTTCCAAAAATGTACCTCTTATTTTCGCAGCGAATACCTTCCGAGGGTTGAGAAAAGATGTCTGTTAAAAGCGGAGCTTTAATTTTAATATTTTGAGGTCGATCATCGCAGATTTCAATTTCCCATACAAATCGCATGGGGAAAATTTTTTGGTTTCTTAAAAATGTATCTCACGAACATAGTAGGTCCATATTTTATAGAAAATTGAACGCTCTACAAAACCTGTATTAAATGATTTTGAGCTAAACTCTCTCAGAGATAACATTTTTAAGAAAACCAGGAAATTTACGCATGTAATTTGTACGTGAAAGAGAGATCAGCGATGAGCTACCTCTAAATATAAAAATTAAGAACCCGCCCCCTTTCAACAGTGATACTTTCTCAACCGCCTAAAGATATTTCACTGCGGGTTTTGAAAAAATAAGACAAGTTTTTTTGAACCACTCTAATGTAAATGCTTTTGATAACCCGGCATCATAATCTGAAAGTTACCAATTCTATTTAAAACATATGTAGGTTATTTTTGATGCGAGTAAAGTAGAATATAGAATTCTTTTCAGACCAGAGTTAACCCAGCATTGTATTTCATTCTGATTTTTTTTTTGTTAATTTTTAATATATTTGTTGTAATTTGTAACTTTAAATAATCTCTCTTTCAGAATCGAATAACTAATAAAAAATACTACAAAAATATATAACAACAATATTGCTTGAAATTTTGAAACATGACAGAGGTTGATGTTTCAATACCAGAGGGATCGACATTGACGGCGAATATACAAAACAGTCATGAAAATGAACGACCACAACATAATGGTTCCTCAAGTGATAATAGCAGCAACAACAATGCTGAAAACACGAAAGACGAGACCATGGAAGCAGATGGAATCGACACTGAAGAAGATGATTCACAAATAACGTCATCAACAGAAAATGGTGCTGTTGAAAATATCGATAAAGATAAAAACTCTAAAGAATTGACTAAAAAGTCCACAGACAATTTAAATGAGGATTCGTCGAACGCAGATGAAAGTGTTTCGCAGAACTGTGATTCGGCACCTAAAACTGGGGATGAGAGTGTGGATAGTGTAAATAGTTTATCGGAAAAGGCAGCATCGAATAACGCCGATACGGAAAACGATGATACCAATACGAATGACAGCCATGTTCAAACAAAAAAATCAACCAATATCGATGAAGATGATGGTGGCGTAAGTCAAGACGGTTCAATTCAATCCAAAAGTACAAATCATGTTGACGAAACATCCAATGACAACTTCAATCACTCTGACGATCCACTATCAGTACCGAAAAATAAACAAAAGGAAAATGGAGCCATTAACAATAAAGAGAAGTTGCAATCCGATGGTGGTGTTGTTGATTTAGGTGATGATTCGGATATTGAAATGTCTGAAATGCCGAAACCTGCTGTCAAAACTAGGAATAGCAAAAAAAAACCTGTAGAAAACGATTCAGATGGCGCTGTCCTAATTGGTTCAGATTCGGAAAACGAAAGTGACAAGCAGCCTGTTAATATCGCAAAAACAAAAACTTCTAATACTAAAACCACTGAAGTAATCGATGATGACGACGATGATGATTGCGTGGTAATCGAAGATGATAATCCCACACCAAATGATCTCACAAAACGGAAAATGGATACAGTCAGTGAAGATTCTCAGCCACCAAGTAAACGTCAACGTAATAGTGCCGCTCCAATGCCTGTACAAATCAGTATAAAAGATGCAAGAACTTTAACCACTCCTCCAATAGTACAAGAGCGTACCGCAGAAAATATATATCCCGTAAATATTACTCCTGCTACGGGATCAGGTCCACCAAAATTAGTCCCGGTCGGTGCACCGATACCTCTTACAACCTTATCCGGTTTAACGGGATTGAATATGCCGGCCAATATGAATATTCTGCCTGGTCTTACAGATGAAATGTTTGTTTTGGAAGCTCCATCATTTATAGTTCCATACATTTATGAGAAGCCGCCTTCAGAACAAATAAAGAATATTGTAAAAGAAATTGAATCAAAATTCTCCTTTACAAAAGAAGATTTTGATGAACTGAACAAGCCGGACGAGTTTGATATGACAACAGAGCAGAACAAAGAAGATCGTGATGAAGAGACGAAAAAGAAAAAGAAACGTCGACGAGATGATGGGGATGATGAGTCATGGTCAGAAGAAGAAGAATCAGAAGATGATGACGATGATGATTCGGAATCCGGTATGCGTACAAAAGTGCTTATCAAAGAAGCTTCTGATGATATGACTGCTCTAAAAGGAGCTATCAAACCTGTAGTTTCTACACCTTCAACACCAGCAGTTGTTGATGCCGTTGTCACGAAACCGGGTCAAGAAAATTATTTTGAAAGTCCTCTGGGAAAATTCTTTATGGATATAGGCGTTGGTCTTGTTCAAGAGTTTGTTCAAAACGATTTAATTCGTTTGCAGAAACGTAAAATGCGAAAAAGTTTGGGCCGCAACACAAACGATTTTGAGCAAGCTATTGCAGCTCTTACTGCCAATATGGAGGCTTCAAAGAAAAAGAATTCCCCTTTCAAATTCAATATGAAACGGTGCGAGTTCTGCAATTTTAAATCTGAATCTGCCCTTGCTATGGCAAATCATTACGAAACACCTCATATGAATGGTGTCCTATACAAGTGTAACTTTTGTATTTTCGAAATACGCAACGCTACAGAAATTGTTTACCACATGGAAGCAGTGCACAACATAAAAGCACGTCTTATTAAACCGCTGCCTTATCATCAATGTCCAAATTGCGGTTTTGAGGATAATGGCAAAGCTAAATTAGCCCGCCATCAACCAGTGTGTGCGAAAAAATTCAGACCCGAAATAAATATGGCACCACCAAATGATTGGGAAGCTCCTGCCAAGATTCCGCGTCTGAAACCGCGTCATGGTCTGGTGGCAACAGCAACTGCATACCAAGCAATGGCAGCTCAGGCAGCTGCTCAAAAAGCAGCATTGGCTTCTATACAGCAACAGCAACAGGCTAGAAATTTACAGGCTGCTGCATTGGCAGCTCAGAATGCTGCCAACAAACTTCGTGGAAGGACTCCAGCTCCGGTTGGCAAAAATTCACAAAATACCGGTGCCATGATGAGGGCCGCTAATCAAGTACGAAATCCTGCAGCTACAAATGTGGTCTTGCCAAATAACTACCAACTGGGTGCCGGTGGCCAAATTATTCAAAATCCTGTGGGCAAGAAATCCTCTGGACAGCCAAGTATTTCAATAACACCGCTACCTCGTCAAACGGCTGGTGGAGCAGCTGTTACATCTCCATCGACTAGCAAAGTTCCACCAGCTGGTATGAAACCAGGTCAAAGTCCTGGTGGTAGCAAGGCTCAGTTCGTAATTTGTGAAATATGTGATGGTTATATCAAGGACTTGGAACAATTACGTAATCATATGCAGTGGATGCACAAGGTTAAGGTGTGTAAAAATAACAAACCTGCAAAAATATTTATAAATACACATAATAAACATACATTTTTCTATATTTATATACATATGTATACTAGATTCACCCTAAAATGATATACAATCGACCACCACTGAATTGTCAAAAATGCCAATTCAGGTTCTTTACTGATCAGGGTTTGGAACGTCATTTGTTAGGATCGCATGGTTTAGTGACGAGCTCCATGCAGGAGGCAGCAAACAAAGGCAAAGATGCTGGCAGGTGTCCAGTATGTGGCAGGGTAAGTTTATAGTTTTTTTTTACGAAATGAATTATTTCTAAAAGTAATTGTCTTAGATGTATCAATGGAAACTATTGAATCACGTATCGCGTGATCACCACATGACTTTGAAGCCAGCACATTTGTCATATAAATGTACCGTGTGCACTGCCACCTTTGGCATGTACAAACAATTCGAGACACACGTGTATACAGCACACAGTACAGTTGCTAAGAAGGCAATGGATGGTAAAAAAAATTCACCCGCTCCCAACACGGCCTCCAGTAGTAGTTTAGGCCGTAACAATTTAAATGCGACCAATGATTCGTTACTAAAACCATTAAAAATTAATGATGAGATCACAATTATACCACAACCAGCATCGAAATCACGTATTTCGAACATGGATACACACGTTATTGGTAAGTTAAATCTCAAATATTTAATAAGAAAGGGCTACTTTTAGGGATTTACATACATTAAGGCATACAATAAGGGCTACTTTTAGGGATTTACATACATTGGCATAGTACCACCAGTTAGGCAGTGGTACACTGTAATTCCAACTCTGCAATTGAAACGTTAAGAACCATTTTAACTATGATACATACTTTCCTTTTTGATTATTTTTGAAAAAAAAATTTTTTTTAATTATATGTTTTATGTTGGATATTGTCATGTCGCGTGAATTCAAATTATGTTTGAAAAAAAATCTATGTCACTTATTTTAAAAGGTGTTCCCAGTTTAAAAAAAATCACCCTGTAATGATCTTACCATTGCTGTGACTACAAATCTTCACTTTTCTTATTTTTTTCCTATATCATTGTCAGATATTCTTCTGTAAATGGCAGTTAAAAATCCATACTGCAGTGGCCTGATTTTCAAAGAAAGTATTACATTTTGCCAAAAGACGTACTTAAATTTATTACTACTCCCAACTTTAACCGGCCGTGTTGAAAAAAAATGTACTAGGTACTTTTGGCAAGTGACATCGAAAGTTGGCGCGTTTAGCACGAATTCCAAAATGGTATAATATATATATATATATATATATATATATATATATATATATATATATATATATATATATATATATATATATATATATATATATATATATATATATATATATATATATATATTATATATATATATATATATATATAATATATATATATATATATATATATATATATATATATATAATATATAATATATATATATATATATAATATATATATATATATATATATATTATATATATACATATATATATATATATATATATATATATATATATATATATATATATATATATATATATATATATAT